>OZ020514.1:50486299-50564202 GCA_963971425.1 Bryoerythrophyllum caledonicum | reverse complement strand
GCTGGAGGGCCGGGCGTGTACGCTGGAGGGCCGGGCGCGTACGCTGGAGGTCCGGGCGCGTACGCTGGAGGGCCGGGCGCGTACGCTGGAGGGCCGGGCGTGTACGCTGGAGGGCTGGGCGCGTACGCTAGAGGGCCGGGCGCGTACGCTGGAGGGCGGCGCGCGAGAGGGGTGTGCCTTGAACTTGTGCCTTGAACTTGACATACAATACTTCTACTTACTTATAACCTAGTGCCTTGAATTTATACTTACTTATACAATACTTATACTTTTACATACAATACTTAATACTTATACTTACTTATACAATACTGATACTTAGGCACACAATACTTATGCTTACTTGATGAGTTTTTTGAGGAGAGTTAGTACCTTCAATTAGCATACTCAATGATTTGTTCCGCAAACTTATACTCATTTTAAGATATAATATGGATAATTTGTATGGTAGAATGCCATCTCTTATCATTTGGAAGGCCGTTGCAATTAGTTACATATAATTCAACCAAGAATAATAATGTTGCATTAATATTGGGGATTTTGTTACATCCCAAATCATTTATTATGCAAGAAAGTAACATGATTTTTTTTGTTTAGTCTTATGATTGACATGTTTGAGACAAAAGTTTAAGTTTTATTCTTCAACACATGATATAAATTCCACTACAAAAAAATTCTCGATGATACTATAGACTATTGTAGTCGGTTATCAAATATTAGACAAAAGTGAATTTAATTTATTGACTGGGGTGCATGAAGTTGTACAGTTATGGAAGATCATAACACATTCATCAAATATATAATTTAAACGTATACAAGACTGTATAGAACATTCACTTTATTACATCTAGCCAAATTATAAAACATGCTGAACCATACAAACTTGATTAACTTCAGATATAAACAATATTGTTTTGAACTAAAGCCATTTACAAATAAAGTGCAATTTACAAAATTCACAAGGTCTATGATTTCAAAATGTTACAAAATTGCCCGTTTATCATTCATGGCACTACTTCCATTGCTATCAAATTCTACGACTTTAAAGTAAACACCAACTTCGCGTATTCCTGGATTTGATTGTCCTTTTCTTGGAGTATAGCGCGTAATTTTTGAAGTTCTTCTTTGTTGCGGTTGGCTTCTTCTACCAGATTCTTGTTTTCTTGTATACTCTGCTCATATTTAGCAAGAAGTTGAAGATGAGCCTCTCGTCCAATTGGAACATCATCAGAAGACTCTAGGTTTTCATTGATGTTCTCATATGGAACCGCATCCATCTCAGTTTGATCTTCTTTCTTGCCGGAATCTTCTCCAATTGTCGGTGTTTCTTGGAGGGCAGAATCTAGCCAATGGCATTTAATAAAGCCCTCAATCTCCTTGCAAATAGATGGGTCGCATCCAGTGTCCGAGTCGTCACTGGAAGTGTCTGACCACACGACTTCCTCGTTTGGAACTTCAACTTCCTTCACCTTTTTTCCTAGAGCTTCGCCCGGAAACTTGCGCTCTATTGGTAGTGACGCCGTGGATATTGGTGTCATCTTGGAGTTTGGTTGAATTTCCATCGTCCTCCAATCGACTACTACTCCGAGTATAATCTCAGCATACACCATACGTAAAATGGATAGATTCACCTCGTTCCGGTGAACCTTTGCCGTGTTGTAGATGTGCTGGTATGCTTGGATGCACCGTTCTTCGAATACTTCATTGGTGCAATAATTTAAATTACCCTTGTCGTATTTCTGAAGTTGCGAATACCGCGAATGCAGCCACATTCGTCCCAAATGACACCAGGCAATGTACATTGCACACTGTGTAAATGTCCACGGGTTTGGTACATCTCCCCAACCTCGAAATGCCTTCAACTCACCATCGATGAATATGTGAATGCGTTTCTTCTGCTTGTGGTTGCGTACTCGTCCCGCATCACGCTCTCGTTTCTTCATTTTCTTCTCGGAAGCCCGAATCTCAGAAGGCCCACTTGAGTCCATGCTTGAAACTAGCGTGAAGGGGCACCGGGAGTAAAAGGGTGTCAATAGACACCGGGATGAAAAGGGATGTCAATAGATACCGGGACCCACTTTCCAATAGTACTTAGCAAGCAGCCGCCATGTGGCAGTTGCAGGCCAAAGCGCCTGGGAAGTGGGCCCATCGTGCCACGATTCCCAAACTTATAGCAAGACGTGCATGCCCCCCATAGGCCGCGCGCGTTTGAGATGGAACGGTCTCGCGCGTACCAATCATGGTCTCGCGAGGAGGAACAGAATGGCGGGCGCGTGCGAATGGGGCCCGGCGCGTGCGATCCAGGGTCAGGCGCGTGCGTTGTGAGGCCGGGCGCGCGCGAATAGGGGCCGGGCGCGTGCCTTTCGAGGCCAGGCGCGCACTCTTTGGGGCCGGGCGCGCGCGAATGGGGGCCTGGCGCGCACGAATAGTGACTGTGCGCGCGCAAATGGGGACCGGGTGTGTGCGCTGTGGGGCCGGGCGCGCGCGAACAGTGGCCGGGCGCGTGCGCTGTGGAGCCGGGCGCGTGCCTTTTGAGGCCGGGCGCGCATTCTTTGGGGCCGGGCGCGCGCGAATGAGGGCCTGGCGCGCACGAATAGTGACTGTGCGCGCGCAAATGGGGACCGGGTGTGTGCGCTGTGGGGCCGGGCTCGCGCGAACAGTGGCCAGGCGCGTGCGCTGTGGAGCCGGGCGCGTGCCTTTTGAGGCCGGGCGCGCATTCTTTGGGGCCGGGCGCGCGCGAATGAGGGCCTCGCGCGCACGAATAGTGACTGTGCGCGCGCGAATGGGGACCGGGCGCGTGCGCTATGGGGCCGGGCGCGTGCCTTTTGAGGCCGGGCGCGCACTCTTTGGGGCCGGGCGCGCGCGAATGGGGGCATGGCGCGTACGAATAGTGACAGTGCGCGCGCGAATGGGGACCGGGCGCGCTTGAAATTTGGGCCGGGCGCGTGCGCTGTGGGGCCGGGTGCGCGCGAACAGGGACCATGGAAAGTTCCTATCTTGCAAATTGAATTATCAAACTAATTTCAATGTTTCAAAGGAGATGCAAGAATTCGGTCAATGCTTTAAAGATGTCCTTATATTTATATTGCACATGGAAATTTTGCAACATACAAAATGGTTACAAATGCTACGCTTTCATCTTGCATTCTATTTGCATGTACTCCACTTCATCACGCATCGGCTCTACTTGGTTCACCACTTCTTGAGGCCCCATCATCCAGCAATTTACGAGCCGCTCGCGTCCTCCGGTGAGGCCCATCCGCGTTTACCAGAGCACGTAACATTTTGGAGTTCCGAAGTGCTTTGAGAGTCTTCATAGTTGCCGGACTATGTTCCTCAAGAAGGAAATCAATAGCTTCCTCCTTCCAAGTTTCCTTCCATTGCAATTCTTCCCATTGCAATGCATTGCGAAGGTCAAGATCAGTGGCCTCTCCCAATTCTGACACCACACGTCCCTGGTGATTCCATAGTTTCCCATCTGGACGTCGCCCGAATTGAAATAGCTTCCGCCTAACATCCCAATATCCGTCCATGACTTGGTAGAAGAAGTTCCGTTTACCAACATGGTCCGTGGTGGTTCCCGATATGAGCTTGTTGGCCACTCGTACAATTTCTTGGTGGTCATTTTCCCAACCAAATTTGCGTGCTTACACTGGACCTATGTAGTTGGTGGCACTGTGCACGCCAATTCCACACCAAATCTTCTCCCCACTTTTGAGCATAGGCATCCCCAGGCGCATTCTCCGGGTTCAGCTCCCAACTAGGTGGCATGTAGGCGGTGAAGCCAAACACTTCATACAAGCGCTCATGAAATGGTGCTCTACACTTTGCGCAAAATCTACGTGTTAAGATACCACCTAGTAGACACATTGGATGGTATAAACACCGACACGTGCCAAGAGCATATGCACCTTCTGGCCCAAAAGGATTTAAACAAACCGGGCAAGCATCTTCATTTTGCGTGAAGCTTGCTGGTGTTGGCCATAATTTGCGTGGTGCCACGTTTTCCGCTTGGTTGAAGGGCATGAGAAGACATAGCCTGTGCGTGGTCCCACTTCAACTTTGCCCAGTCAATAGATTTACCATCTGGCAACAGAGGCAATTCAGTTGGAAACAACTCGTCGATGTGAGCCCAAGATGTGAGTCCAAAGTCACTGCGCGTATTATTCGTCAGATACTCGTTGTCAATCTTCTTGAATTCTATTGCCATTTGCCTCGCACGGTCAACATTCAAGATGCATGCCACCTTCCATTAATAGTACTGCTCGCCCACCGATCTAATCGTTTTTCGAAGGATGTCATTTGCAGTGCGAAGCTGAACAAGTTCCGTGCTTGGATTAGCTGGGGAAAATGACAGAGAATTCTCGATGCCGATGGAATCTACGAGTGGCATTGCTGCTACAATCGGCGGCAGTAGAAAAACCAACGGACGACTAGCAAAGCGGTGACGCGGTGGTCTTGTCGGGGTCTCTAGCAAGCAGCTAGTAATGTTGTCAATAACATTGGCGATCATTGTCTCGTCCACACCTCGAGCAAATTCGCCAATATCAGCCTGGCTGGAAACACGTTCTCGACGCAACTCTTCTATTTCGGCTGCTTGCTTGGTGATAATATCACCCTTTTCAGTGGATTGCAGCTTGAGGTTTTCAATCTCTTCTTGGAGACGTTGAATCATCTCATCCTTCAAGCTGATAGTGTCCAATAACTCCTCGTGAGCATCCACGGTCCTACTTCCGGACCCTGATGCTACATGCCTAGTTTTGGAAGTGGTGACTACGACATCCATCATTGGCATTTCATTCACAACATGGATGGGTTCTTCATCTCCAACACCCTCAAGCCTCGCGGCGGGTTCATCATCGCCAACAAGATTTACGATTGGTAAATCTACTTGGCCAGCTTCTTGAACCAATAGACGTCCTGCTTGATGGAGCTTCACTCGTTGCCGCTTTTTCCGTGACGCACGCGCCACTAGACAAGTCGATGAACGCCGACCTACACGTCCATCTGAGTCCAAATCCGGTGATGAATCTGACTCTATTGGAGCTACTTCTTCTGGGCCATCCGTTTTCTGTGGCCCTAGTGCCGTAAAAGGAAACACAGGATGTTGCTCCCTAGGCACATCAGCATGCATCCACACCCTCGGCATTTTGGGAGTTTTCCGCACAGTCCTCCAATCCACTCGCTTATTGAAAACGACCTCCGCATATACCATGCGAGCGAGATAGAGGGGACAATCATTGCGGGGCATGAATTCAAGCTCGTATAAGTATTGGTGAACTTGGAGGGCACGAGCTCGAAACGCCTCATTGATGCAATACTTCAAATTCGCCTTGTTTGCGCGACGATTTATTAAATGGCGATGTGGAGGAAACATCTTCGACAAATGGCACCACTCGATGTAATCCTCGCAAGTGACAGACGACCACGGCGATGGCTCATCTTGCCAATCACGAATGCAATCTTCGCTGGATTGTTGAACACATACATCCGCTTCTTCTGGAGCTTCCCGTGCCTCGCCCTATCTCTGTCTTTCTCCCTCTTCCTCCGTGCGGTGGACATTGGTGGCTGTTGGGCATCCGGCTCACTCTCACTCTCCATAGCCGAACACTGTAAAAAAATCTACCAAAATGTTCGTTAACTACGCTAAGCTCTATCGGAAAGAAAAACTAACAAAAATCACCACCTTGGATTTCAAAATAATCCAAGGTAGCAATGTTAATTAATTAGAACGGTGATCGATGCGGTGATGCAATACGTCATATGGATGTGTGCAAATCAGGAGCTCCAATCGAAGATCACGCAATCAGCCACCTTAAAAAGATAGTTGAAGGCCACGATTTCCAATTGGAGTTTGTGAGATGGGTTGGGCGCGCGCGACTATTTATACTAGTGGGCCAGGCGCGCACGCCGCATAGGGAAAGCGCGCATGCCATATGGGGACCGGGCGCATACGCTGGGGTCTCGCGCATACGTTTCGGGGTCTCGGGCGTAGGATTTGGGGCCTCGCGCGTAGGATCCACGATCGGGCGCGTGGACATTAGGGCCGGGCGCGTGCGGGAACGAGCCGAGCGCGTGGGGGAACAGGCGAGGCGCGTGCGGGATCTGGCCGGGCGCGAACGGGAACAGACTGGGCGCGTGCGGGAACGGGCTCTATCCTGGCGGGAACAGGCTCTATTCGTGGGGGAACAGGCTCTATTCGTGGGGGAACAGGCTCTATTCGTGGGGAACATGCTCTATTTTCTGGAGGGCTGGGCGCGTACGCTGGAGGGCCGGGTGCGTTCTCTGGAGGGCCGAGCGCGTACGCTGGAGGGCCGGGCGCATTTGCTGGAGGGCCGGACGCGTACGCAGGAGGGCCGGGCGCGTTCTCTGGAGGGCCGGGCGCGTTCTCCGGAGGGCCGGGCGCGTTCTTTGGAGGGCCGGGTGCGTAGCATCTTAGGCCGGGCGCGTTCACTGGAAGGCCGGACGCGTACGCTGGAGGGCCGGGCGCGTGGCGTCTTGGTCAGGCGCATGCAAACGCGCATGCGCGGCCAGGGTTTTCCATTTCACTATAAATGGAACAGATTCTAATATCAATCACATAGGCTCCTCTCAAGTGGCTCTTTGTCCTAGTACTATTTGTACTTTGCTAGGAACTAAGTGAGGGGCCACCACACATTGGGTCCAGGGGAGGTTTTGATTTTTTTTATTAAATTATAGTTTGTGTAGGGTTGTGATTATTGCAATGGCCACTGATCGTAATACTGGAAAGCGGCCCGCGTATGTTGATTTAGATGCTCCAGATGCATCGGAGCTTCCACCTACTAGCGTTGCGGAGTCGAGCCGCAATCCTTCCGATGCACCGAAGGCACCGTCGAAGAGGGCGAAGCAAAAAATGTCTGCGCACGAGAAGGATGCCGGTTATCCACCAAAGGAGTATACCGCATTTCTTCGAGGTGTGGCAATACAATACTACCGTCGATGGTGTGAAACTGACGTGGTGCGATTCCGTCAAGTTTATTTGGAGAAGGGAGAGCCAGGAATCATGTGCTTATAGGCCGACCTCTAGTCGAAATTCGAGCGTGCTCTGGAGAGTTCTGAATCGTTCAAGGATGCATATGGCATGTATCACTATGCCTCATTCATGGAGAGAGTAATCACTCAATGTACGAGTAATGCATCGCATGTATTTGATTGTGAGGTCAAAAAACCTCGCGGGGGCCAGCATCAGCCACGAGACTTGGAACTCCGCAAGTTCCTCGAAAATGTGAAGACCACCATCGGCAGGTTTTCAAGCTCTCGTACGAGAGGTATGCCTTGGAATGAACAAGCAATGAAGTCAGCCATGGTGCAATTTCTTCCAGAAGATATCGGAGTTTATGGACTTTCCGGATATGATGCCGTTGGTGGATACGGAAAGGTTCGGAAGGTCCGCATCGTGGGTGTGCGAGCCATTGCGGCATACATGGAGTTTGCCGGGAAAATGCCAACGGCGTCTCATCCGAAGGAGAAATTTAGACAACGGTCTCACGAGGCCATAATATGTCATGTTGCACACCCAGGAGTTATAAAGTTTTGGGCGGTGAATACAAAGAATATGGAGGCCTACACATTGTGGTGGAATGGTGGTAGTTGGGCCCATTTAAAAACCATCGATTCAAAGGCAAATCCGGCGGCTTCGAGCAACTCAATCCTTTCAGCTCCATATATTTCGGCGGAGGATACAACACAAATCTTAGCCTTCCAGAAGAATGAAGCAAGACTTGCCTGGGCTTTGATGTGCACCATGGCCCAAGTCCACAAGGCAAATGTCATTCACAATGACATCGCTCCCACAAACGTGCTTCTCCACTTTCCTCCACAGAAACCACGATCCGTCTTCATAGGCGTTTGTGACTGGGGAATTGCGAGCCGAGTATCACACGAAGAGCCATCAAAATATGGATTTCGGAGAGACACGGAGCTGGACAATCAACGCCGTAGACGACATTGGGTAGCTCCAAAGTTGTTTTACAAATTTGGCCCACAAGATTCGGAAACGGCATTGGATGTGATGCAACGGCGTCACCAATGTACACAGCTCGCCGATTCGTACTCCGTTGGATGGATGGCTAGAGCGATTTGGGAGAAAGAATTTGACTCAACTTTCTTCAAATCAACCGTCAAGTACGCAGCTTTTCAAGTGAAGATCGAGAAATTACTGGAGCGAGATCCCCTCAAACGTCCAACACTCTGCAAAGTGGTTGACGAGCTAATGGCTAAACCGTTCAACTTTGAAGTTCCAGACGCTTGCTTCCGCTATAAGATATAGATATTTTGACTTAGCGTATTGATAGTGAAGGTTTCAATTGTTGATCATTTTGCAATATGTACTAGAATTGTGATGTAACGGTGCTTTTTGCCCATCTCGTGATAAATATAAGATTAACATTTTTCATATACATTGCGATATGAAGCTCATGCATGTTAAGAAGTGAGAGAGCGCGCGCGACCCCTAAATTCAATACCCATACGGGCGCGACCCCAAAGGCCATGCGCCAGGCCCAGCCCCCTCCACGAACGCGCCCAGTCCTCCCCCACGAACGCGTGCAGCCCCTCTACGAACGCGCGCGACCTTGGCCGGACGCGCCAGCCCCTCCAAGTATGCGCCCGGCCCTTTACCGCGCGCGCCCGGACACTTGCGTTACGCGCGCAGTCCTCCCTGCACGCGCCCAGCCCCTCACAGTACGCGCCCGGTCCACCCCTGTACGCGCCAGGCCCAACACAGTACGCGCCCGGTCCTCCCCTGTATGCGCTCGGCCCCTTCAGTGCGCGCCCAGCCCATATCCGCACGCGCCCGGCCCTTTCAGTATGCGCCCGGCCATTTCCATACGCGCCCGACCCCTTCACACGCCTGCCCTCCTGTCCGCACGCGCGCGACCCTGTTGACGACGTGTCAGCCACGTAGTCGCCTTCGTGGTAGTGGGTAAATTGATTTACCTCGAGTCATGGTCAAACTAGGGTTGACCCTTATCGGATCGACAACAGCCTCTATCGGACGGACATCCAGACGGACGGACACTACTGGACCGACATCCGGACGGACGGACACTACCGGACGGACGGACGGCCGAACAACCCTGCTTCAAGCTATGGATGGAGGTCATCTCTTTGGCGGCACACGGCGACCTCATCGACGTCGATTTAAAATAGACGCCCTTGGCGAAGTTTAAGGACGCCAAGTCCTGGGTCCCGGAGAAGGATGGGATGCTTTCGCAAGAGTTCTTCAAGTTTCTCGGCAACATGACCGAGGCTGATTACGCAAAAATGTGTAAGCACATTCTCAATCGATCAGGGCCATCGCGAAAATTTCCTTATCGTACGGTGGTTGTGAAGCAGCCGACTTTTGTGCTCAAAGATTGCTACACGGCCCGGGACTGGGCCGATCGGAGGAAGAGAAAGGAGGTCGCTCGAACAGAGCTTCAAGTGATCAAGCCGAAGCTGGGCCTCTTCAATAGTGCTGGAGCGTACAATTGCCCGGACACTTGCGTTACGCGCGCAGTCCTCCCTGCACGCGCCCAGCCCCTGACAGTACGCGCCCGGTCCACCCCTGTACGCGCCCGGCCCAACACGGTACGTGCCCGGTCCTCCCCTGTATGCGCCTGGCCCCTTCAGTGCGCGCCCAGCCCATCTCCGTACGCGCCCGATCCCTTCACGCGCCCGCCCCCTGTCCGCACGCGCGCGACCCTGTTGACGACGTATCAGCCACGTAGTCGCCTTCGTGGCAGTGGGTAAATTGATTTACCTCGAGTCATGGTCAAACTAGGGTTGACCCTTATCGGACGGACAACAGCCTCTATCAGACGGACATCCGGACGGACGGACACTACCGGACGGACGGACGGCCGAACAACCCTTGGGTTGAACCCAAAATTGCAATGAGCAAACCCATACACGGATTGCACATATCTTCACACGAGCTCTTGGTTAAGTGTGTAGTGGCGTCATCATAGACTGGATATAGAGGCTTTGACAATCTCGTCACCTTCTTGAATAGGCTGAATCTTTCACTCTCATCGCTTGACTTGTTGTAGAGGATTCCGACGTTAGCCAGAGGTCTGTCATGCATGGCCAATACCTTCAACTTCATGTTATTGTCTAGGAGGTAGCAAATAGTGTAGACGGCACAAACCCAAGTCAAACAGCAACGTTCCGACTCAATTTAGAAACTGGAGTTGTCTTCAGTTATAAGAATTGTAGGAACAAAGAGCTCACACCGATCATCATCACTCCCCCGCAACACCCTCTGCAGAACTGCTTTGGGCCCATCTCTACCGATAAAGATTGAACCCCTTGCTTTGACAAATCAAAACACAACGAACATCTTGTGAGCCCCCTTCTTGAGTTAGACGTCTCTTTTGTCGTTGATCTCCTTCACCAGTTCGACGAGCCCCTTCGCAACACAAACCTTGTAGCAAACGGCAAACTCAACGAGATCCTCATCACAAAGAACGGCGTACTTCTTCACGGCCGTCCAAAACTCAAGTGGGCCCTCAGAAATTGTTGGAGTAATACCGTTGTTCGTACCCTTCAGGAATGTTGTGCCGGCATTGCACTACTCCAACTCGCGTCTAATACTATCAATGGTTTCATTATTAATAACCTTCTCAGCTGCGAGCACCGTAAACTGCTCATGCGCCCACGGAACATAAGTGGCCTCTCCAGGCTTTTTCAGTGGATAATTGCAGTACTTCAGCATCAATTTGTTTTTGATGATGTAGTTCATCTTCACATCTTTAACTCACGATTTCATCGACACACCAACGGCCCCCTTCTCCTTTTCTGCATTGACCTTAATATAAACCATCTTATCTAGAATCGCCTCAGCGAGCTTCATGGAGTCCTCACGCAAGTTGACAAGGTACAACAGGTCCGTGTGCGTGATGTCCCGCTGCGGTAGTTGAGGAATGTGGAGAGGAGGTTGTCCATTCTCCCAAATAAGTTGACCCATCTACAAGGCGGTGAAAACCACTTGCCACTTGTTGTAGAGGTCATCAGGAACGAAAACTGGGGGCAGCTTCTGGGTCTTGACGTTGTTAGCCTTACATATGATTACCGTGAGGGGATTCTTGCAAAATTCCTGCAACAATCAAAAAGAATTCAATGAGATGCCATGGGTTGTCAAGACGTCGGCTGGCAGCCCACGATCATAAAAACTTGAACAAAAATGCATTAACAGCTTGAACAAGTAGGTGAATAGTGATAATACCTTCCAGGCAGCATGGTCTTTAAGCTTGTCAATGCGACCGAGCTCCACCCACCTGTGGAAGTCGTCTTCCACCACGTTCCGGAGTTAACCTTAAGAATTCCAAAAAAAAATAAAATTAGTTAAGTATGAACTATAGTCTAGGCTAGAATAGAACCTAGAGTCAAGATGTAGGAATATAGATGGGTGAACCCGGCCAGAATCCTTAATCGGTCCTAAAATTGCTAAACAGATGGCCGGAGTAGTTGTCGGAACTTCGGGAAAGTCTGTCATCCGAAGCTGTTACCATCAACCGTACTGCTTCTGGAAGGCCAATTTAACGGCCAACTTCAAAAGACCGCGACGCGAGGAAAACCACTTTCTTTCTTTGACGCCTTCTTCTCCCGCGTTTCGCTCTCTCTCTCTCTCTCTGTCTTCTCCTCTTATCTCCTGACCATTAGGGTTAGTTAGCATAGACGGTTAGAACAAACGTGTGTCCCTTAGAGAGAGCTTTTGTGAGGACTGTGCGTGCAGGGGTTACATTGAGTGAAAGTGAGGAGTATCAGAAGAACAGATGAAGATGGGCGCCATGGCCCAAAAGAAGAAGACAAACAGAAACAAAAGAGAAAAGCGAGACGAAGCGCTTGCCGTTGTGCTTACGCCCTTGATAAGGGTTATGCCGGACAGCCCTGAAGACCAGGACGAAGTTAGCCTATTGAGGGGCTGCTTACACAAAATGGGCTGTGCTAGATTCTTAGACGTCGCATGTAGCATCCGAAACTAGGTGTTTGTCCAAGAGTTGATAGGGACGCCGGACTCCAAATACGATGGAATGCTGCGGGGACACCCGGAGCTGTGGAGAGTTCCGGAGTAGTCGCAAGCCTACGACTTCCGTGCAGGGCGTACCAAGGTGGTGGAATGAAGCAACGAGTTCCTGGCGGAGGAGTTTGAAGCAAAGGCCGACCCATGGGAGGGACAAGGTTTGGCGCTTGATATGAGGACTTGCATTTAACGGAATTGACATTGTAGAATAGGCAAACTTAACTCGACTCGAGGTAAACTCAAATAGTATTATATGAAAAGAATACAATTTTATGTCAACGCTTTTAATGCGATTATGAAATAATCACCCTTGACAATGACATTTTAGCTCGAGCCGAGCTGAAATGTTGAGCATTAAATAGTATGACAATTTAGCTTGAGTCGAGGTAAACTCACGTAGAAATTAAGGTATAACAGTTTAGCTCGAGTCGAGCTAAACTGTCGTTGGTAATATGGTATAACAGTTTAGCTCGAGTCGAGCTAAACTCCCTTCCAAAATAAGGTCTGGTAGTTTAGCTCAATTCGAGCGAAAATGTCCTTCTTTGATTATCGCCGTCAATTTCGGGCATATTATGAACAATCTTTTAAGCTTATGAATCTACCTTTCTATACACTGGAACCTAAATCTTTGCCTTACTAATCGAGAAACTCACACTTACGCTTCAAAATCACACTAGCAACTGGAACTAGAGCAATAAGCATCACTGTCACATCCTAATTCCTAGAATACACGGAGAATGCAAGAAGTGTACTTTGTGTACCTTATGAAGTAGACAACCGGTGCATTGTTGTCTCGCGCAAGCGACCTGCTCAACCGTGCACAACCTATAAATGTTGCCTTCTTCAACCTCCCACAGTTGTACCACCTCTAAGCCTTCCACCCACCAACCTTGCACAACAATCAAACTAAGAACGAAAGAGATGAAGAAACTGGGCGAGGTTCGCCAAGGTCAGTCACAGACATAGGACCGTTTCAATTGCGGGCTACAATTTCAGAATTGGCGAGAGGAAACTTTTCTACAGCCTTTTAAAAAGTGCAAATTTGAAATCTCGGCGGGAACTGAATCAACTATTCCCCACTCGACTAAATTAGGAAGAGTGCATACCTCGAATATACTTGTTCATGCGACCAGTATACACATAATTGTTAGATTAAGGGTTACAATAACGCTCAAGGCTAGGATTTAGGGTTTAGAATTTGAGGTTTAAGGTTTAGGGTATAAAATTTAAGTTCAAGTTTAGGGCTCAAGGTTTAGGGCCCTTGGTTTAGGTATTATCCTACTGATGGTATTTTATTTCAATTTTTTAATACTTTAAATATTCCGGATATTGATAATTCAACTAAGATATAGGAAAATGTAGAGAAGATATTGAGATGATTAGAATGAATTTGTATTTCAACCCACAAAGGACTTATCTATGAAGTTGAAAGCAAAGACCTTAACAAACGAGTAGCATTAAAAAAACAAAAAACAAATTATACGTGCAGGTGTATTTTGAGCAAAAAAGTATGTATTCAAACATACTTTAGACATCGTTATTTTTGGGATTTTTAAAAAGTGCATAATGTTACTATTTTGTAATCAATTTAGAATGTTCAATCTTTTGCAAGAATCCCAAGTGTCCCCATGGTCTGGATTTGGAATTGAAATTGGTTACTATCCACTAAGTACTCAAAGATTGAAAATGTGCGAACACTATTAGTTGGATTAACATATCTTATTCTTGAGTTCACATTGTATTATCATGAGTTTAGGGTGTGACAATCTAAGCATGACATGAAAGATGGAGGAATTCTTGACCATACACAATTTATTTTATGTTTTGACGTGAAATTAAAGACTTTGTCATTTGTAAAACATAGAGAGTGGAATAATTTTTTAAAGACTTAAACAAGAAATGGTATTACCTCTTCATGACAAAAAAATGATAATCAATATATAAAATATAACTAATACAAAGAAGAATTGTACACATAGTGCATCAAGCATAAATTAATGTTCATAACGTAAGTAATTTTGGATTTATTTATACATGCAA
Organism: Bryoerythrophyllum caledonicum; assembly: GCA_963971425.1. Classification (NCBI taxonomy): domain Eukaryota; kingdom Viridiplantae; phylum Streptophyta; class Bryopsida; order Pottiales; family Pottiaceae; genus Bryoerythrophyllum; species Bryoerythrophyllum caledonicum. The sequence goes on along the minus strand of OZ020514.1, from coordinate 50,550,137 downwards.
TAAAAGAATAATTAGATTTTGGGCACGTTCTAGTGGTTGCAAATTATATTTTAAATTCTCAAAGTTTTGTTGAAGGATGATAGAAGACATGAGGCATATTACTAAGTAATTTATTTTCTCATTGAACGTCTTCAATAAAAGTTATGCAAGCCAAAAGAGAAACTTCTCGATTGCCGACACGTCGAGCAACTTAAAAACCTTTTCCTATGACACACTATGGAATGTGATATTTTCAATACATAGAAGTAATATTAGTACGTTTGATATTGTGGAAAAACATGTTATTTTAGGGTTGAAAAATAAGATTATATCCCAATTCATACATTTTCACACATTGTCACATATTTTTGGTTTAGGAAACCAAGAATACTTAGACTTCATATCCACTCAAGACTAGGAGATCGTCATATTTCTTGGCTTTTTAATATTACTATTGGAGATTTAGGTCTACATATTTTGAAAATCCTTTTAAAATTCAAAAGATTTATATTTCACCTTGTGAAATACTTAATTAGAAAGAGAAGTAGGGAGTTTATAATGATTGTTTGAAGAAGTGGAAATACACATTGCACACACATCAGCTCGGTTTTTAGCTCGGTTTTTAGTAAAACATAAAGTTTTTAACTTGTGGATAGTTAATATATGAAACCTTAAAAATGTTATTTTGTACATCATGAGCATCAAAGTAAAGAAGGGTTGAGTGCATGTAGAAAAACAAGAATTTGCAAGAAAGAGCTTGGGAATAATAGGACGTTGGTATGGAGCAAAAGGAAAATCTCAGAAATTGGACAAAGTAGAATGTACATATGAAGGGAAAATGAAACTACAAGTAGAAGATTGGAAAAATAAGAGCATTCTTTTGGGAACAAAAGTGAAGAAAGAAAGGAATATTGGAGAAGGAAAAAACTTAAACATACAATAAATATAGAAATACAAATAAAATATTCATTAGATATCTATCACATATGCATTCAATGTGCATTACATATTCAATAAATATTCATTAAATACTCATTGAATATGCGAATACACATTGATTTCACAATTGAAATTTATTAACTATTCATTAACTATTCATCAATAATACATCAAATATTCTATAAATAATCATTAAATATACAAATATGAATGAAATTGTCATGAAATATACTTTTAAACCACTAAAGATTCATTAAATAATATTTAAATATTCTTTAATTGTTCATGAAAGTTACAGATATACAAATATACATTAAATATTCTATAAGAATTCATTATAAAGTCATTATTTTTTTGCTAAAGATATGACTAAACATTAAATATTCATTTAGATATTCCTAAACAATGTAAAAGGAATGCAAGACATAAGAATGAGAATAGTTGTGAATAAGAGGATAAGAATTTGAGGTTGAAGATGAGACAAGAAGAATAAATGCATGGCGACTTGTAGGCAGAAGACTCTAAGCTAACACTATTTGTCCTGTAACAAATTTGTGTGCTAGAGTAGGGTTTTGGTTCAGGGCTAATACAAAATGAACTGCAGTAGGTGAGCAATTGAGGGATAATATTCATGACCATGGCAACTAAAACTAATTGCCAACTTGTTGACAAATAGTGTACTAGAAAAAGAGCATATCCACCAGGCAGAGGGTCCGGGAGAAATGCAGGAATAAACACGGTAAAGCCCACTCCGCGAAGCCTAGGCCGGTGTCCCAGTTCACCGGGGTGGCGGCGCCGGTTCTTCTGAACAGTAAATTTATGAAAAGTTTAGGGGACACCAAAATTACTTGGGAGCATGTGTCCAATCATGTAATGACACGTGGGAATTAAAAGAAATCAATAAGAAACAAAAAAAATTTGGCCAATTACGACGTCAGCGCTGGGCATTGGCGTTCCTCCAAACTGGCCAATTCTGGGACGGGTGCGGGGGAGGAAGGTAACCTTCTTCCCGTCATCTCAAATTGGGGCACCTCTCCTCGGGCCTGGAAAATTCCTCGTCAGGGATAGAGATGCTCTAACTACACTATTTGTACCGTTACACTGAAAGCAAAATGAAGTGAAATAAAAAGGAAATTTCATACTTTAGCTCTATTAGAGCTAAAATGTGCACCATCACTAAATGTAGGGAACTAGGAAGAAAATATGCAAACTTTAGCTCCAATAGAGCTAAAGTGTGCACCGGCATTGATTTTAAAACTATACTACAGCAAGATGTGGTCTTAACATACTTATTTTCTATTTGATTCTCATAGTAAAAAATATCAAACTAAAAAAAAAGAATAACTTGAATTCTAGTAATAGAATCTTAAATCATAGCTTGAATGCTATTTTAAATAAGCTTCACCCCTCTCCAACACCTAATAACTGGTGTAGGGGGAACTTTTATATAACGATGGTAATGCAGAAATTGAGTTTGCTTCCGTGCAATAAAAGTTTGTGTATTATTGAGAATATGTCAATTAATAAGTCTTAATTGAGATCATACGGTTGTAATTGAAAATATTTTAATTTTTTTGCCTCCTGCTCATAGCCTCGAAATAAACAACTTTGTAGTGTTTTAGGCTCAGAGAAATTGTCTACAAAGCTTACGAGTAGAACCCCATATTCGTTAAATTGAGACTATAACCGAAAATTGAGACGAGTTTCCTAGAATGACGGAAGTAGACTCCAAGCAAAACTTACTGCATTACAAGCATATTTATCATGCATCTTGTAATAAGGCAAAGTTCAAGTAAAAAATTATTCTTAACATGATATCAAATTTCTAGATTTTAGGCATGAGTTCTAGGGAATAAAGGATATAAGGCTTGAAATTTCAATATAGATAAATAAAAAACTCAAATGTGGTTGGCAATATGTGCATTCCATGTATTTTGTCATGGTGCAAAACGAATTTGAAATTATTGGAGCAGAAATCGTATTGCAAAGTGTGAATTGATTAGTGGAAGGCATTTAAATGCAAGGTATTTCACGTAACCATCAACAAAACAAAGAAACATGCAATCAAATATTAAGTACTAGTAATTTCATAACATATACTCAAAATTGTTCCGCAAGAAAGTGTGTGTAACATTTGGAATTGAATCTTGATAGAGTGGATGCACATGAAAGCTCATTTAAAAATAAAAAAACATATACAACAATAAGGAACGCAATCAAATCATACTCTATAATACTATTGATTATTTTATATCACTAGAATCATCTAGATCTATCTTGTATCAATAGTATCACTAGATTGGCTGCATTTTTTCTTCTTTAATGCCTGCATAATCTCCTATCTTCGGTTATATCCGGTTGCAGGCATTGAACCAATGGGAATTCTATTTTTTTGTTTCCACAATGGAGAATATTGTTCCACTGACCGCTTCGTTGGACGATAGATGATATCTGCAGAGGGTTCAGATTGAGAAGAAGATGATGTCTTCGTAGATCTTGGAGGCAAACCACTTTTCGGATTGTAACTTGATGATTGAACACGGAAATCACATTGTTTTTTTTGTCTTGGAGGTAACTTTGATTCACTTGATAGTGGTAGGGTACACTTTGTGGTTTGCAATGACATCGGTGGAATATTTGCCAACACAAGTTCCTGTTGTAAATTAAAACATCATTAATGAAATATATAATCAATCAACAACTCAACATTTATATACCGTAGTGATCAGCTATATTAGTAAATATCATATTGAATTGAAGACAATTTCAAGAGATGCATAAACTAACCTCGTTAGATTTTATAGCCGAAGTCTTTGATGCATTGAACTGTACTCCGTCATCCACGGATTTGTATAACAAATCCTCCTTTACCTCGTAGTAATTGTCTTTATCATACAATTGCCTTTGAGGACTTGGTCTTTTCGGAGACGCGCTCGTATCTCTAGTGGAAATTTCCTTCAATGGCGATGGAGAACTTACAGGAGTTCTATTACGAACCTTGCTTGGAGGACTTTTCACTTCTCCATCCTCTAACTTCCCTTTTCCATAGTCCATTGTGGAATTAGCATTAGTTGCAGAGTACAAAAAAAAGGCCTTACTTGACATAGATAGATCTAAACTTGAGACTGAAGCTTCAACGGCAATGTGACTACTATATAATTGATAAGCATTCGGAAAGCTCATTGAAGGAGATGTTCGAGTATTCTCTTCAAATTCTCGCACTACCTGGAGCACATAAAACAAAATTAAGTTTTACACCATCTTTCAGCAGATCTAGAAATACAAATGAGACTCAATCCTTGTGAAATCTTTTTCTTAAAATAATGTCCTTTTTAAGATTAGAATCAGTCATAATCAATAACCAGTCTTAGGAAGGAATTAAAAAGTCTATAAAGACCCAAATAATGAAGGTGTCTCGTTGCAACACAATTTAAAATCATCAATTGCTCTCATTAAATGCAAAAACAAGGAAAGGGTATTTGTAAATTCAGTGAAGATAGTCTAATCATAGTAGATGTTTCAAACAATGTGAGGAAAACAAAAAGAAATAATGAGAATTACAAAGCATTAAATCAAAAAAGTATAGAAATTTGTGATTGACAAAAACATTTATTAAGAAAGTCTGTTGTTTTGAAAGATATACGTAAGAAGAACAATTGAAACTAGAGAATTATCTGACAGATAAATACAATGCAAAAAGAAAAACAAAAATTTGAAGCCAACTACAACAAGTATATATTAGAAAAGCAAATGTTCCAAGTACAATAAAGTTCTAATACTATCAATCATTGCTCAAATCAATATTCCGGATCCTCGATTGTTGGACTTCATCGTCGAATACATTCATTGATTAATCCTATCAAGACAATATATTGTATAATAAATCAGCCAAGGTTGTTCAGTGCTCACAGCACTAAAGTTAGTTCCACTTTGAAGCTACATTCAAACACAGTTCAAGTTAGTTATTAAGCAAACTTACCTTGTCTCTGTTGCACTCATCGGATTCCTTCCCATGTCCTTCATTAATGCAAACTTCTTTGTCCTTAACATCGGCGTTTGAGTGATGAAGCTCTTCAATTAGTAAATCCGGCAAGGCCTCTTCAGAAGCTTTTGGCATGTCCATGCAATACGATGGATCTTGCAAAAAGCCCAGTAAATCTTCTACCTCTAAACTTGCAAAGGCAATGCCATGTTCTTCATTATTCTCGTCACCTTCAGCATTCTGAATGGCCTTCACACTATTTGTGTCCCGGCGCCTGTAGACTGCGCTAAACCTTGACACCAATTTCGTCGGAGAAAGGACACTCGCTTGAACATTGTCTTCTTTAAGAGTAGAGACTGCGTGATTAGAATCCTCCGTCCCCAACGGTATATGTTTTTGCTCACAGTGAGCAAATTCAGAACTATCAAAAACATTTTTTTGGAAACCACAGAAGTGTTAACCCCTACTATAGGAATGCCTACATTGTCCAAGACATCAATTTGTTCATTCCGAGGAGAATTGAGTCTGGAAGTGGAATTTCCAACTTCAAAACCAATATGCTCGGACTGAGCAGAATTTCTACCAAAAACCTAAGAATCGTTAGCTATAAGTGGAGCTTGGAATGGAATACTCATAATAGGCATAGTTTGAGGGAAGGATATTAGATGAATACCTTGACTACTGCTAACCACAGTAGATGCAACACTTTGCCTCGATAATAAGTTTGTCAATGTGCTCTGAAGTAGCAGATTTCGAGCCATAAGCGCATCAAGGGCTCTCTGAGTCTGTTCTTCTTTTTGCCACTTCTCATCTTGCTTTAACTTCTTCTGCTCCGCCTCCACCCGCTCTTGGACGGTCCAATACTCTTCTTTAACAAGTGGAGTATTTGATTTGTCACCAAATATGGATGATCTACTTTCCGAGTCTGTGTGGTGGGAAATCAAGTTATTGGTAACAACAACCGGAGGATTCACCGGCTCTTCGGAGTCTTCATCATCAAGAATGACGTCAATCTCCCACTCACATGGGTCCTTATGTGCATTAACATGAGACTGCATTGATTTTGATGCAGATGCCATTGGAGGCACATCCTCCTTCGATACAGACTCTTGAACAACATTCTTGCCTTTGGATAGGACATTTGAGGCAGTCTCAATGGAATCTACGTGCGAAGCAACAAGAGGACCTCCGTCGAGAACCGTATCACTTACAGGTGGAATAGACAAATCATCTTCATGTTCATGAAGTGGATCAATCTGGCAGAGTCGCCTCAAGCGCCTTTGTTGCGGAATAGAACTGGAATCGGTGTAGCATGCGAGCTCCTTTTTTGGTAGCACCTCATCTGATGAACGATAGTCATCGGATACCTCAGTGTCAATATCATCATCTTCAAATTCTTCAAGTATTGGGAGCTTCCGACTAGAACTTCCATCCTTAGGTTCTACTTCAACCTCGTATTTTGAATGAATAAAGTCATTTATGTCTAAATATGAGGAAAGATCCTTCAGTGCGAGGTAAGCTTGGTTGTCTACTTCATGAATGATCCCGTAATACTTCAATCCATGAAGCTAAGACAAAAAAAAACAAATAGTTAGAGACAATAGTACATAAATGAAAAGAATTTATAGAATTGGAGGGTTTAAAATAAAGATAAAGAAAGACAAAACTTACTCGTGGGGCAAGCATGAACTTGGAACCAAAGAAAAGACATAATACGAAATCCCCGGGCATGCCAAATGTCTGCACTAGTTCCGCATAGAATTCCATGCGAAGCTCACTAGAGTAAATACGGTACTCCGATTATCGGTATTGCCTTGGAATTGTATAATACTTCGAGTTGGCAGGCATATAGTAGGTGTGCACTTTCAACCTTGAACTGTGCTTGTATCCCTTCTTGATAAGGAAATGGAGGTAAACTTCCTTCGTATAGCGCTTTCCATAATTTCGGTTGTATAAACGTTCATTGATAGCTGGAACATACTTGGAGGTGGTCAAATAGTATTCTTCCATTGTCCGTTGAGCCTCTGCAATGGTATGTGCACTTCGCTCAATGTCGGACGTGATCCAAAGCCAAACAGGGGGATCATGAATGGTAGGGCCGCGAAGTCGATGAAACCGCTTCATAAAATTCCGGAAGTAAGGCTTTGCAATGTTATCCTTCTTGTCCATATGACCCGGAGTCTCTCGAAGGTCCAGGAGAGCAAAACTTAAATTGGAGTTGTCATCCAATTTCCAATTTGCCCCCAATTCATAGCTCTTAGCATCAAATTCTCTAAGAGTAATCCCACCATCTCTAGGGTATACAAAACTTCCCTTCATGTCTAAGAAATGTTTGAAGAATGCCTCGGCGTGAGGAAATCCGTCTTTGGCAAATTTGTCTCTACCCTTCAACTCTTTTCGATACCCAAAGAAATCCTTACTTGGAGCATCAAGAAGAATGTTCATAGTGGCGTTGGTAATGTTACGTTTGTACTTCCACAACTGCCAGTTCTTCTTTATGACATCACCATCGTCATCACAAAACTTCAAGGATGGCTTGATGTGATTCAGCTCTTGGATAACAATCTTCTTTCTCTTTCGCCTTTCGAGCCAATCTTCAGCTGAATAGGTGTGTGGCAACACTGCCTTTATCTTATGCACCGTAAATTTGGGATAACTTTAAACCCGTCTAGGCGTTCGGTTCAGTAGATGAAGTGCAAACTTCTCTAAAATGTCATCTGCGGTCATATTTCCCATACTCTTAAAAAAGTATCGTGGAAGGTTGTGAGACTTCCCCGCATTTGTACGAAATTTTGGATCCTTGTTGAACCTCTCAAGAGTGTCCGGGTTGATCAGTGCAACTGTACTATGAGCTATAATAAACTCTGACCAAAGACTAAAAATGTAGTCGCTGGCCGTGATGATCAGAAGTTCATTCTTGATATTTGAGATAGACTCCAATGGCTTCTTGTTGGACTCGGAATTTTCGATGTTGCTAAATCTTTTCAATAGATTCATTGCAAATTTCTATAAGACAACAAAAGAGCATGTTAGTAATTTTGCTCACAACGAGCAAAAACTTAAATAACACCAAAATGCCGAATTGTTTGTTCATACTAAGCAAAACGTTTATGCTAGCTTTAAACGAATAGTATTACTTACAACACAAGGTTTTTTTTAAAAGGGTTAAATCAAATTCGATAAAAGTTTTGCTCACAGCGAGCAAATTTATCAAATGCAACTAGACTTGGGATGTACAAGAGTGCGCATGACAGTAGGCTAATATCTATTGATGCGAAGCAATAACATCTACAAATATTTTGCGAGAAAATAAATAAATCATATATGTACAAAATACACAATAATAAAGAGAGCAAAAAGTATACCTTGAAGGCCACTTCATCATGTTTGCTATTGTTTTGACGATGGTTCTTCTCATCGGGTACCTTGGTAGGTCTGCCATATGAAATCCAGACTTGCCTCGCACTTAGGATATTTGTACCCCATGTTGGTTGGACATGTGTCAAATGGTTGCAAATGTTATAGAACTCTGAAATCCGTTGCAACTTCAAATGGTCACGTGTCCATACTACAAAAGCATCCCACTCTTGGAGTTCAGCTTTTCTCGCATCAGAACAATCTGTTGTTTGAAGTACTCTTGAAGCTTCGACACTATGTTGACCATTTATAATTAGGAACTTTCCATTCTTCACCTCATTCCAGGAATTTGGTTTCTCTGGAAGCAACTCAAGATCATCAGTGCACGGTGTAACGCATATAGTTTGTCTTTGACTTATGTCGCCTAGCTTGGCTAACCATGTACAGAGCCCGTAGACAATTGCAGTTTCCTTCCTGCGAATTATCATTGAGTTCGGAGCAATTTCACAACTGTGAATACTCACAGAGTACTTGGTACCTGACTTCCCAAAGCAATAACAATCTGTACAATCACGCCAATACATATCCTGAACCTTTTGATAGTTAGGATAATCCAGTTCTGTCGGATCTTGACTTGGCTTTGCTATAGCAATCTCGGTCACCGCAGAACCACTACTTCCTTTAGCTTGTTTTGGATTCTTCTTGACTTTCTTCAGTGGTTGGACCGAGACTGGATCCAAGAGCTAGCGTTTACTTGATCGAGGAGCGGCCTTAGAGATTTGTCCTGTACATATTGGTCCTGTTGTTGTCCTTGTAAGCGGAGTGCTTGACAATGGTGATTGGAGAAGTGGTGTCTTTCCATGACCAATCGCACCAGCACTACGTTGTGAATCAGTGTAAGAAGTCTCTTTTGTTGAATATGCAGTAGGAAATTTTCCCTTCCGACCAAGTTATTGGCTGCTCTGCGTAATACTGATGGATATGTGCAACTGTGAGAGTTTTCTAAAGAAAACCTCTCCTTCAAACGGAATTCCTTGGTCATCTGTCCACTTGGTATCCTCTATCTTATGTCGAATGCTCTCAACATTGGTACCCCCCAGAAGGTCTCCATGCCTGCTACCGAGAATTGGCACTCTTCAGGTTCGTTTGTGAATACTATGCTGTGGACATGGCTATTACTAGGTTGATCTCCATCACGGAGATTGGGCCAAATGGGAGCCATTGTAACAAGAGAATACTTGCCGTAGAACAAGCTAATCATACTAATAGCCTCATTATGTGCAAGAAGCAAGAACACATTTGAACCAGTACTACGTTGGCCTAATCGGATGTGCGCGTCGCGCTTGGACACCGCTAGGGTCCATTCAAGAAATGTTTTTCTAGGCTTCCAAAGAGTGCCAAATTCAGGCTTGTCTGCCTGTGGAATGAATGATGAGCCGTCGGGACCAATATTGGTGAATGGTTCCACAAAAGCAATTATGTGGCTCATAGTGTAGCCATCTTGAAGCTTTCCATCTATAAGCACATGCTCACCATCGAGCTCCTGAAAGGTATAAACCATAATTGAGTACTATATTTGAAATCAACATACATATATTCATTGGAAGCATTTTTATTATGGAGGAATCTGTTTCTACTCACCGCGAGCAGATTTTTGCTCACCGCGATCAAATTTCTGCTCACTGCAAGCAAATTTTTGCTCACTGCGAGCAAATTTCTGCTCATTGTGAGTAAAATGTCTGCTCATTGTGAGTAAAATGTTTCTCATTGCTGGAAGTAGTGATCTATATCAGCAAAATTTTGCTCACAATGACCAAAACTTTGGTTGCAACAAAAAAATCTACTCAATAGTTTAGATTACTCACCATGATTGCTACCACAAATTTTGTTAAAATTAAAAGGTGATGTTGTCGTGTAGTATTGCTCAGAAACTCCAATTCCTTCGTATAAGTCCACTTTGTGGCAATAATTACCAAGGATTGATTGATGTTGAATCTGCATCACCACAATAGAGAAAAACTTGAATTTTACATCGCAAACCTTGAATTATCATTTTATGTTGCACTAAAATCAGCAAATTCATAGACTATTTGCAAAGATGTGCATCATAATACAAATAGACACATAAGAAGCACATTTGCTCTTGGTGTGGGTACCATAACACCATCAGATCAGCGAGGCTAGCATAGAATCTATGTACAATTGATCAAATGAACGTCCTGCATAATGAAATTCACCCAGGCTAACGTAGAAACAAAGATGCTACGTAGAAACGATGATAGAATTCCATTATGTTGGTTGTTCATTTGACCAATTGTTGTAGCATAATGTGAAATCTATTACGCTAGACGTTCATTCGCTAATTTGTGTACAATCACTATATTATGGATCTACTTAACTACAATCAAAGATAATCACGTCAAGGAGCATCCTGCCACTATATACTGGCCTTGAAAACAAACAAACAAATGGTGACTTCTATATCAGATGAAAGGCTGGAGCACTCACAGGAAGAAGATGTCGGGAATATTGAAAGAAGATGCTCCGAAAGCTTCACCGCGGTCACAATCTTCACCGCCGTCACAAGCTTCACCGCCGTCACAAGCTTCACCGCTGTCACAAGCTTCACCAATATGCCAGAAGCTTCACCGACGGAAGCTTCACCGTCGTCACAAGCTTCATCGAGACACTGATTGTCTGTCACAGAAAAACGATGGATTGTTATGTGCACTTACACGAGAGCTAGAAGTTGTCGTAGCCTCATCTATCAACCTCTTGGCAACCGCTGCGGCATCCTAAATGTTCTGCACCATTGTCACAGCATCATGCATGAACAGCCCACAGAATGGAGTGTACAAGGGTTGCGACTCTGAACATCCAAAATAACACCCCTCAACCTAGATTGAAAGACAATGTCATTCCTTCCCTTCATCACTGTTGTCTTTAATTCTTCCCTCCTTTCATGTCCTTTCTTTTGTTTATTTCCTTATTTTGTTATTTTTTTTAATTTATTTATTTTTTGGCTTACTTTCCTTTTTTGGTGGCCTTCATGATTGATTCATGAACTCACAAATGTGCACTTAACGACCTTGGACTCTTAATCATCACATTCCACCCACGTTGAACCACACACACTGTTTATGACTAGAAGAGTAGTTTTTCTTTAATTGCATGGACAAGTATGCGCACTACACTAACCAATAATACAACTTTTGCAACAATTAAGGTTTATTAGCACCACTGAGTTTCCCAACCTTGGTCTCTTAATGCCAAAATGATTCCAAGTCACCGTAACCTACTGCTGTAGTGCTGCTGCAACAACTCGAACACATGTGCCTCTCTCCTCTTCTTCCCACTCAGCGCCTTCCTTGCTCGGGGACTTTCTGCACAGCAGCCTTCTTCTCGCTCACCACCAGCGTCAAACCATCATTCCAATTCTGCCCACCTCCGACCTTTGCTGCGCACTCCCACAACCTCCGTCCGTCGCTACCCTTTGTATCTGAACCAGCCCAGTAGCAACAGCACGCCCCAACACACCAGACGCACCCTGACCGACGAGCAATGTTTACAAACACCAGAAGCGCACATCCGCCCTCGCTCGTCCTTCCCAATCCACACAATCCGAACACGCAATCACCCCGACATCTACAGCCAACAACCCAACACACATGACTCAACTCGAACCCCTGTTGCGCGGACCACACTCACAACCCTAATAATCCACACCGTGTGCGCCGCAGACCTGCAGTGCTCTCCCAGCGCCGCCGAAACTCACGTGTACCCCTTCCCTGATCGCTTGCTCGCAGCCGCTCGCCTTCTCTGCGTACACTCTCAGACCAAGACCGCTCATCCCAGCTCCCTCTCAGAGCTGAACCTTCTTGATGCACCACTCTATCACCCAATCAATCACCGATCGCGCTCAACGCCACGATCCCAGCGTCCAATCACAGTATCGCTACAATACAGCCGCGTCGTGAGACCCAGCCTCTCGCTCATAAACCTTCCAGCTTTGAGCACCGACGCGACCAAACGCGCACAGACTCCCCGCCCCTCTCGCCCGAGCTCTTCCAAACCCTCCAAGCGCCTCCCACTAGCTCCTAAGTACGATGGAGCTTGCCAGTACCCGCCCGACGTGCCCCGACTCTAGAAGCCACCTTCCCTCACGACACACTCTCTCGCTCTCCTTCCTCACACGCACACCCACTGCATTCCGCTCCATACACAGCCCAACCAATGCTCACCCACAAGGACCCCCGATCATCCCCTCAGCTCTCTCCTTCGCCGCTTCCCCCCAAACTCACATCCTCGAATCCTTGACCGCTACAGACCACCGCGCACGAAACACAGTCCCCTCACATCCCCCTGTCCTCGCACACTATCGCCTTCCAACAGAGCCCCACTGCGCGCACTCCAGCGCCTTCACGAACTCACAGACCCCGCGCTAGCACTGCCGCCTCGACGGAACAACACAACGCCCCGCTCAGAGCTCTCAACGAACACAAAAATCCCTCACACCGCCCACCTCACAGTCCGCTCACACACAGGCACGCCCTCCCACCCCGCTCGACCCCTTCCTTCACAGACACACGAAAAAACCCCACACAGCACAACTCCCACACCCCCTCTAGAGTCTGCGCGCGCCAATCGTCACCTCCCCCCTTCCAGCGATCCTACGTAAAAATCGTCGTCGCCGCGTTCTCTAGCTCCCCAGCCAACCGCCTCTCGCTCCCTGCTCTCCACGATCTCCACGATCTCCCTCTATTACACGCGAATGCGTGAACCGCCAATCTCCTCGCCGCTGGCCTCAGTGTCCCTCATAATTTTAGAACACCGCCACGCCACTTGAAGGGCTCCACGCCCATGTGCTCAGGCCCCCCCTCGTGCCTTCCTGGACTGCGCGCCTTGACCTTCTTTCTCCTTCGCCACTCAAACCCACAGCTCCTCTAGAATTGATAGCCTTCCTTGAAACCCCCTGCACCATAACCGCCATAGTTACCCCACTATCAATCGGCCATGGCTGGCCATGGCCAGCCATACCCGCCATGGCCGGCGGTCTTGGACTTTCTTCCTTCGCTTTCTTCCTTTTCCTTGTCTTCTCTTCTCCTTATCCTTTTTGTTTTCTTCTTCTTCTTCTTCTTTCCTCCTCTTTTTGTTTGCTTTTCTTCTTTTCTCTTTCCCTTCTTCTTTTTCTTTGCATCTTTTCTTCTTTTCTCTTTCTCTTTGTCTACTTCTACTTCTACTTTTTTTTTCTTTTTCCTTCTATTTCTCTTTTCTGCTACTTCTAATTTTCTTATGAGGTCTAATCTCCTCTAAACTCTAACACCTTTCCAACCCTTTTCTTCCACTATTCTATTTTATCCCCTAAAATTTGGTCATCCACCTACTATTAATCGCTACGTGTTCGCACCAACTTTGGTGAACGACCACCTTATTAAGTAGTAAAATACTATTGAAGGGAATCCTAAATCTCTGTCTCTTTTCCCCTCGCACCTAAAGTCGTCCGTAAAAACCCAAACCTCCTTCCACTAATTTGGTGAAGCATCCTGGGCTTTTAACACTACTAACCATATGTTGTGGCTAACTTCTAACTAGTGTACTAGAAATTCAACAATTTACCTAAAAAATTAAATGGGACCCAAAATTTGGGCTCACACAGACTCCTTCGACTGTGCGTTCAATTATTATGAACACTATCACCTAAGCTTACAACGTATATACCAAAGTGAGCACATGCAGGTTAATCCCCTGTGATTCCAGAAACTCTGTTCTCAGACTCCTTCGACAGTAAGTTGACTACATCTGAAGCTTAAAGTTCAAAGACGTCTTTTGAAGTTAACAAGTCTTTTGAAGTTACGAGTCAGGAATTATTTGGAGAAAATTCTCAAGTTACCTCACGAAGCTTCAGGTGTAGTCGAAGGGCTTCTCAATGCACCCAAGATGGCCCGCGTCGCAGTACTTGTTCAAGATCACACGCATACACGAGTGTTTGTTCAAATCAGCCTTCCCGAATAAGCATGTGTTGCGAGACCACGTCCGGTTGTGCACGTCTTCAGAATTGTGCAGAAAAAAATCGTGAAGAAGACTCGTGCAGAAAGGAATCACGGCTGGAATCGTGAAGAATCGTGAAGAATCTTGCAAAAATGAATTGTGCAGAAAAGAATCGTGAAGAAGACTCGTGCAGAAAAGAATCACGGCTAGAGTCGTGAAGAATCGTGAAGAATTGTGCAGAAAAGAATCGTGCAAAAAATAATCACGGCTGGAATGCAAGTTGAATGAATTAAGTCAAGGCTGGAAGCAATTTTGGCTAGCACGTACCACACTTTTCTGCATCGTTGTTCCGCACTCCCTCGACAATCCTTGCGAGTTGCTTCTCCTCGCGAGCTGCTTCTCCTCCTCGTCGAGTCTTCTCCTTCTCGATGCACGCAGAAGCGATAGATGAAGAGTCTCCTTAGAGTCGAACCACTCTAAACCGTTGACAGCTCCTTGTACGCCGTTGAGCCAACCCTAAACGTCACAAGCTTCACCGCCGTCCTCCTGCAAACCATATGAACTTAACGCCGCAACCCTGAACTTTTGTCTTTGACGATGATAGGAGAGCGGATGCCTGCTTCACCTCCGCACTTTGTGAGTTTGGCGCCGAATTCAGAAAGACTCCGCCTTCTCCAGATGCCACCTAGATAACTACACTGATTTTGACGTTTACTGTCATGGGTAGTAAATGACTTGTAAATGCTGACTTATAATACTTTTACCATTATCCGTTCTATTTGACTACTTTTTCTTTGAAACTTTATTATTTTTATTCTACATGAGTTTATAAAAGAATTTAAAAAGTAAAATAGGGCCCCATTAGGCTTAAGATTAGTATGGTATCATCTTTCTTAACAAAACATTAGTGGCGTGAACTTGCATTTTTTCTTTAGAAATTTAATGAAAATTGGTCTATTTTTAGTAAATTTTTCTTCGCCCCTCCATGCGTCCAGGGATACTTTTTTTTTTACTATTAACTTATATACTTAGATACTTAGGGTACTATGGGGATACGTCACGGATATCAGGGGGTATGTTATGAGGTATTACATAAGTATGTCGCGGGATATTACACGAGTATCAGAGTATGTCACGAGGTATCACATAAGTATGTTCCAGGGTTTTACAAAAGTATGTCACATGGTATCACAAGGATAGGTAATAATTATCTAAATTAAATCATGGTCATTCATTTACAGGCATTAAATCACTATACTAAGATTGTCATTGGCTCTTTGGAGACAATAAGGATCCACTTTGTGTATATATACAAGATGTGGTGTGTGACCCTTTGTATGGATTGTTTGAAATTTTTCCATTCTAAAACATATTATATCAAATTCACAGAATAATAAAATGTGTATTCACAATTTTTGACAATGTATACCTTGCACAAATTTTTTAGGTTTACAACATCAATTTCCTACATCTTCAATTGGTGGACAAAGAATTCATATAATATTCATCACAATGATATAAAATTTAGTCTTTCTATAATGCAAAAACTTGACACCAAGTGAAGTCAAAATCTATTGATCCTCTCAATGCAAGAATAAAATAAACCTTAACATTCTTCAATTTGACACTACTTTTTTATAATATGAGTGATTAAAGAGTATGTACTCCACTATTACTCTACAACCAACAATTTTCCAATAAGGGAGATAGTCAACGAACTTTAGGTTGATTGATTATTCAATTAAAGCGTAGATTTGCATTAACTTCTTTAAAGCAATATGAAATGATTCATTTTTCATTGAAAAAACTCAAGAATATGAATCATATTATTCAATTTATTTTTTTGATGTGTTTTGAAATAAACTTGTCAACTATTTGACTTAGAGTAAAATTTTTTTCTCTTTTAGAGGTCCAAATTAAGTTTTTGATCTCTTTGTTCCACACTGTGCGACTGGTTCATGTTTTTTATTTCCTCTACAAAACTATTTACAAATTTGTTCTTTAACAAACTACCAAGTTACAAATCAAAGTAAATGTGGTTGACCTTCTTTTTTGCTTTCAAGACAATTAAGAATAAAAAAATCTCCAATCTTTGAAAGTGGCCGACATGAATAAAGTGTATGTTCATTCCACCACTAAATTGATGCCCACTTGACAAAGGACTGATCCTATGGAACTACTTCCCTCTCTCAAGGATAGGCATTATAGTGATGCTGAAATTTTAATATAATGCAATCTATATTAGTTTGAATTCTATCTCAAGTAAAGTGATACATATGACGACAACATAAAATTTATCTAAACTTTTTACAACTCTCTATGTATTAGTTGCTGTTAAATGCATGAAATTACTTTTTTTTTATGAGTAACAAGTCAAAGTTACAGTTTTGAAATTTGAAAACAATCTACTTTTACTTCAAACATTCTTTTATATAGAATGATGTGATTCATCTAAATTTTCAATCTTTAAATCAAAGAATTAGTAAACCCCCTATTGTTCCTATAGGCTATGGGCTAAAGGCAATCTCCATTCATGTAAATATATGCCCATTAATCTCTTTAGATATCCGTTATATATTTGGGTTGCATATGTAATTCCATGGAATACCTTGGTGATATACCCCCGTTACATATCCCGTGACGTACCTTTGTGTTGTACCCCTCATGAAGAACCATGATACACATCTCTTTGACATACCTGTATGATATATCCCCATGGAATATCTTTGTGACGTAATCCTTGACATACCCATGTTGCCAAGGTATAGGAAGTGAAAATGTTAAAATAAAAGTATAAAATATTCCAAAAACATAAAAAAAGTTTCTTGAGTATGTAGCGGATAACCAAAGTAGTCGTTGGTTTATAAAGTATACGACAAACATATGTTTACTTAACCAAAATTAGAATATACAATCTAAAAATAACCAAATTACAAATGAAACTAAACTTCCCTTATAGCTGAAGAAGAAAGTATAACATGGATATTGTGGGCTTCCATCAGTGGATACTATATCCCCTTATCCTCTTATTAACCACCAAAGGACCAAATCTACTTTGATGGGTGTTTTTGATTTTGGGCAGGTTCCTAAAATTTGAAAAAAATTAAAAATTAAAAAAATTGGAAACTTTTATACTAGATTGTCTCTGGTAAGAGCTATTTGGATGTATTTTTATTATCATTTTTGGATTTGACCTGTAGGGTTAAAAAAACAATTCTAGTTAAAGTGAAAAATGGGGATTCTTTTACTACAACATTCTATTAACATTGAGATTTCCCATACATATAGAGAATGTTAACTTCTTTATAAATTTTCAAAAGAAATTCTTGTCTTTAGTGTAAAAGAGCATTTTAACCCAAGTCAAACATATTTACCCATTCGGATAAGGTACAAAATAACTTCTTATCCTCATAAAACTCACAAATCTTTATATTTTTCAATTTTTGTTTTTCTACTACAAAATGTGGTATAATAATTCTTATTCACCGTTCGGATTAGCATTCTAAAAGACATTTAGTTTGCAAAAAAATAATGAGTGAATTGGCCATATTCGAACCTCCACTCCTTGCATAATTTTTTTGAATATGCTACACCCCTTTTTTCCTTGTAAAAATTGGTGTGTAAGGATATAAAATTGCGTTTAAGGCAATGGTAAAAGATTTAGAACTTGTATAGTGTAACAACTTAATACAAAATGAAGTGAAAGTTTGATGATCTACTCAATGCAAGGAAGCAAATACTGAAACAATATAATCTTTCAATCCGTGCCGTCAAATTCAATGAAATATTGTGAGTAAGTTACTTTTTAAGTTAGTTATTTATTATTTATTGAGATCCTACGATTAAAAATGAAAACAAAAGCTTTTATTTTCTATCCTACTTATTGCACTAAAATCAATAGTTTTAAAGTGTGTTTGATGTAAAATTGACAAGGAACTTTAGGGGTTAACAGAGAAGGTATACCTATATAAGTTTAAATGTAAACATTCATCATAGATATGAAGTATAATTACAATATTAAACACACATGCAAATATGAAAGTGTAAGTTTATTTCATGCGGTATGTCCTTTTGTATATTGTATTATGTAGAATTTAATATTTATATAAATCAACTATTGTTGATAGTGTAGCATAAATGTTATTTTAGACTATGAATATTTGCACTTCTATCTGATATGTTAAAAAAAAATGATTTTAGTACTATAAATGTATATATTAGAAACTAGTTTCATACCATTAAATATTTGTCCAGTGTGCATCAACTTAGTGGTGAAACAAACAAACACTTTATTCATGTGAGCCTCTTTCAGAGATCGGCATTCTTGTTCTTCTTAGAAACTACTAGTAAAATTACTCTTGCTCAAACATAATTGAATTTGGTAAGTATATATATCTCTTATATATAAAAGATTACAGTTCGTCTAGAATTGCTGAGCCCATGGCTGTGGGCTTACCTATGACCGCTAACCCATAACCATCCACAAGCCATTCATTGTTGAAACAAGACAAAGTTCAACTTAGTATAACTAAACTATTGTTATTTAGTATCTTCTAAATTTAGTAAAGTTATACATTTATTTACCTAAGAATTGTCTTTGGTCTGTTGGGGACAACGGGCACCCACTAGGATATATATATATGTATAAATATATATCTATATATATCTATATATATATTATTTATTATTTTCATTAAAAATAAAATAAAATAAATTGCATTTGTGAGAATACATTGATAGCGTATATATATATTAATACATATTAACATATGTATAAATGTATACTTATCTTCTTTTTCTAGTTTGTGAACAAAAACATTTGAAAGGTTATTTTTGGAACAAGAGCTCTAATATTACATAATTTTGGGCTTGGCTTTTAGACCACCATATATATTGGCACTTTATCTATGAGAATACACTGAGTTAAATTAAATTCAAGACATAGAGAAATATTACAATTAGAAGAATTTTTATCAATTAATATAAAAGAGTCACAAGATATTTGCTAATTTATGATAAATTCCGAGTTGAATTTTATAAATTAGAGAGTTTTAAAAACTTCTCATTCTATGATGTTTGAAACATGTCCATCTCAATGCTGGTAAAGCTCCATAATACACTTAAGTTTAGACTTTATGAATAGTACTATTATATACAATGCAATAATTGACCTTACAAGTGACCTTGTTTTTGAAGCTCATGCTCAGCTAGTGTAAATAAGATGACCTAATTCTACCCTTCTTATATTTGAACATATACTTCATCACCACTATATTCAATGAAATCGTGAATCGTACATCGTATATTCAAAACAATAAATCCTACATCACAAATCCTAAATCCTAAATCCTAAATTCTAAATCCTAACCCTAAATCCTATAACCTTTTAAAAGCTTAGTTAAATTACTTATGGCATCTTAAGGGAGGATTTATTGTATGTCTTGGAACCACAAACTTAATTTAGTATTAGCCAGTGATAAGAAAAAACAACGGAATTATTGAATCAATAATGCAAAGAGAAGTTGATGACGAAGCTTCTATTCTTCTTGCCTTTCCACCGTCTTAACACCATCACAAAAAATTTAACCGTTGGCTTTCCGCCAATTCTTCAACCATATCTCAGCCATGAATATATCTTGTCCTCCATAATCGCTGAACCGTTCGATGCTTGGTAGTTGTCACTTGATCTTACGGTTCTTGTTAATCTTTTTGGTGTGGAGACCCAATGTGTAGTTCGACGTTGTTGACGGCTACTTCATTTAATGTTCTTGTGGTAGGGTTTATAGGTGATGGTGGTGGCTGCTTCATTTGATGTTGTTTACTAGGGTATTGTGGGTAGTGGATTCATTTGATGTTTGGGACCCTTGGGTGCTCATCCTTACTACACTTTGGTGCACTCCATTGTGATATTCATTATTCTTTTTGTCAACAAGAGAGTGAAAGGAAGGTCTATGTAGTACTGTGCTCATTGCATGCGAAAGAATCATTTCTGGAATTGTGGGGGTGTCGGCTGAGAAGTGCGTATTGACTGCTTTGTCAAATTCTCTGCCTCATCGAAGCATTGAAGGTATGAATGGCACATTGACCAATATATTTTTGTCACCTATATATGTTTGTACGTTAGATTTACAAGTAGTCGAGGCTTAGGTACTGACCTAATCCTATTAGAAAGCATGGAAGATGTTTTGTATTAAGAAGTCATGTAAAGAAAACCAATTTTTTTGTGTACATTGTCATTGCAATCTTAGTTATAGTGAGAAATTATATAGTTATGCGGGATTACAATTTTCACAAGATGTACTTGAGTAATTGCAGCTCGGAAAGATCAAAACTACATCATACCACAATTGTAATATCTATGTTGTTTTGTTCATTCCGAGTTGAAGTTGAATGTGGTGGTCAAATCCAAGCAATTCAATGGAAGCAAATTTTGCAATTCGATAAGAAGATGAGTGAATATGAGTTTTGTGCGTGGTGATGAAATGTAATCAGCTCACTTCAATCAACTTGTGCATGAATGATTAATGTTTGGACAACCAAGTGTTTTGTGTCTTATTGAAGTGTTTGCAAATTTCTTACAACACATTATGTATGTAGAATATATGATTATTCCCAGCTCGTAAGGAATTCATGAATTTTTCTCGCACTGAGAAAAATCGTTAACTTTTCTCGCACTGAGCATAACCCTTAATTTTGTTTGCACAAAGAAAAATGCGTAATTATTCTTGCACTAAGAAACATCCTTAATTTTGCTCTCATTGAAAAAAAATCCTTAATTTTGCTCGCACTGAGCAAAATCCTTAATTTTGCTCGCACTAAGAAAAATCCTCAATTCTGCTCGCACTGAGCAAAATCCTCAACTCTTTTCGTATCAAGAAAAATCCTAAATTTTGCTCGCCCTGAGGAGATAAAAACGTTTACTTGGACTAAGGAATATCACTAAGTTTTCTCAAATTAAGAAGAATTACAAATATAGTCTTTGATGTAGTGAATCACAAATCTATTAGCATAGACAAGAATCTTTAATTCATCTTTTGCAATGCTTTTTCATTTGTTGTGCTTGGTCTGGTGAGAATCAATAAATGTTTTGCTTGCCCTGAGCAAATCATTGACTAATTTTGCTTGCTCTGAGGAGATTTTGTATTTATGCTCGCAATGAACAAAATCAATAATTTTGCTCGCAATGAACAAATTCAAAAATTTGCTTGCAATGAACAAAATCAAAATGTTTGATCCCACTGAACAAATTCAGTAATTTTGCTTACAATGAGCAAAATCATTAATTTTGCTTATTATGAGCAAAATTTGTAATTTTGCTTACAATGAGCAAAATCAATAATTTGCTTACAGTGAGCAAAATTAATAATTTTGCTCAAAATGAGCAAAATCAATAATTTTTCTCAAAATGAGCAAAATCAATAATTTTTCTCAAAAAGAGCAAATTCAATACTTAGTCTCGCAATAAGCATAATCATGCTCATATCTGCATTATACTTGGTATCTGTTATAGTGATTTTAATATTGTTGTTATCAAGGTGAATTCCATATTCATATCTAATACCTATTTTGGTCAATCTGTTGTTAGGTACAAAAGGATGGACCCTCATTCGTTTATGCGAGATTTAATGCTACCAATGCTTCCAGAAGGCGTCTTTGATTGTGAGGGTTTGTCTCGGGCCTCGTGGATTACGAAGTGTGTTACGTTGGTTGGTGAATTAGGTATTGCAGTTGCTAAAGGGTTATGTCATAGTGTGAGCACTGACCTCATTATTGGAAGTGACGGACCACTTGGTGATGATTGTGTGGCTGTTCAAATTTTTGAGTCATTGGACGAAGAAGTGGTTCCCTGGGACTGAATGTTTTCGCTGCGGGCATGGCACATAAGGAGAGTCTTGTACAACGATTCATCTTTGTATGATCATGAACAACGCACTATCTATAATGATGCCATGAAGAATTCTCGTAGTATGAAGCGAGTTGGAGTACGCCCATATGACTATCTTGTTCGTTCTAAGGCTCCAGAGAAGGTGTTGAGGGCCGATGATAAATTCTTTGCTCGTTCAATCAATCTTGTCTCCTCGGAGGTTTGTTGCAAGAAGAATTGTGTACAACCTTTTCCTCGTGCAAAAATCCTTGCACTAAGGACTCAGTTGTATGGAAATGATGATGTGAAGTTCCAAAAGCAAATCAAGCTTGATGTCCATCGACAAATTCATACTAACGTAGAAGGTGATCATGTTGTTACCTTAGAAGGGATTGATGTATGTCCTACTACGTGGTATACAATTTATGGAGTCTCTAGAGCTACCTTTTTCCGGTATGGTAAATATGCTACTGAGGAAATTCGTGCCAATGACCATGGTAATAGGAATCTCAAGAAGACAAGGACTCATGTTGTGCAGGCTACTGCAACACTTAGGTGCATTTTAGAGAACTCTGCTGATGCCATGCCGCACAAAACTAAGACCCTAGATGGAGGAGAGAAGGTGGTTTCCATGACGTTGCCAGCATCTTGGAAGTGGAAGGATACTCTACCTCAAGTGAACTTAGTAAATGAGAACCTTGGGCTTAGTAGATTATCACCCATGAGACTTAGTAGAATTAGAATGTGTTCATTTCCTGAATTCTCAAAGAAAAAATGGAGGGATAACTTTGCACGTTGTGGAACATGTGATATGTTAAAAGCACTTAGGTCAGCGTCCACAAAAAGGTCTAGAGCGGAACAATTGTGGGAAACTAAACTACAGGAGCATCTGGCTGCCCAGAGAGCCCATAGGAAGTTGTACTATGCACTTCGATACATTTCTTGGTCTCGTCCCCTGGAAGTGCTTACCGTTATCCATGATAAGATGGACCATTCAAAGACCGCCTCACCCTTGTTTTTGCACAAGAGTAAGGCCATTGACTCTTTCATGAAGTTGCCCATTGCTGTCACTGGCATGATTGCGCATGGTCATGGCGATGTTCGATATGCACACTACGGTTTGGATGTGTACCCAAAGGATGCTAATCATACTATTGGGTCAATAGCAAAATTGCTTCGAGATTTAGAGAAGCCTCCAACTTTATCTTCGCGTGAACTCTTTCATGGTGGCAAGTCTACCCTTATCTATGAAGCCCTCCTAGATGGTTCGAAGATTTGTAGTCTATCATTATTGCCAATACCTCAGAGTCCTGTTCATGCATTGCCCCTTCCTCCAATTTTCAACATCCAGCTTGACAATGCATGCTCGGACAACAAGAACCAATATGTTTTTTCATTTTTTTCACTGCTTGTCGCGTATGGCATTTTTCGTGAAGTGTATATGAACTTCATGCTTGTTGGACATACCCATGATTAGCACGTCCAACAAGCATGATATTGATGCTTTGTTTGGACGATGGAGCATGAAACTAAGGACGAATGACTACCCAACGATCCCGCTTCTCATGAAGTCCTTTATGGATAGTGAGTCACAACGAGTTATTCTTCACCTCATCGAAGAAGTTCCACTTTATAGAGTTTATTCGAGCTTACATTCCACTGAATGATGATGAAGCATTAGAAGGTCATAGTAATGCTCAACAGTCCAAGTTCTATAAGCATTCAAATGGATGGCCAATGATGCAATACAAGATTTTGTGCACAAATAGTGGTTGGCTTTCAAAGGAGGATGGTGGCATTAAACTTTGGAGAGAAGATGGTGATAGGAAGCCTATTCTACCAAGAGGAGTACCACGACGTGTTGAGCCTCATCCTATGAAGAACCTTGACGAGATTGTTGAGGGTGTAGGAGATTTTGTCAATCTTTGGGACAGAATGGCTAATGAAGACTTCACCGGACAGTTTCGTCGAAAGCACGAGCAGTACTGTCACTATTGGAAGGCAGTGCAAACAGCTCTTACTACACCAATGGTTGTGGAGCCTGAATTGGTGAATGGATTTTGGCCTTCATCCAGGGTGTCGCCGGTGTTTGAAGATCATTTTCTTGACATGGAGATTTAATAGAGGAATATGATGTGGATACGCCTTTCATTGGTCAAAGACGTAATAGACCACATCCATCCTTTCGAGTTGGAAGAGATGTGTATGCCGGATATTTTATTATTGTACGACCGGCGGATGAGGACCCTTGTCTATTTTGGATTGCTCGAGCTGTAGGAGATCCTCATTGTAATCCATTATATCCAGCTTCAATTGAGGTTCGTTATTGGAGGCTTGTCACTACTGACATTGAGTTTGCTAGATCATACCGAGGTTGGGAGACCAAGAAGGCATTACTTTGGGAGATGGATCCTATGCAGTTGGAGAATTGGATTGAGACAAGCACCATTATGACATCTTGGAAATCTCGAGTGAAGAAAGATACTTCAATTTTATGAGTGAAGATTCCAACAAATCAAGTGGAAATCATTTTGAAGAGTCTTGCAAGCTTTCATTGAATTCTTTTATTAGTGTGAATTTGTCTTTATATGAAATAAATGTTCAAATTCAATAATAGCTTAAGCCAAATCAATGTCTTGTTTTACTTGGTAGTATTCATTAGGTTAAGCTAGAAATTAAGTGCTTCTAGCATAGATATCGTTAGACACTTTAAACTAGTCTAATAGTCACTATGTAATTTTTTTCTTCAAAATTTCAATAATATGATGTATTATATTTGGTGTAATTGTGTTTGGACTTTACGCTGTATTATTTAAATTTGGACTTTACACTTTAGTAGATTGGAACAATATAAATAGATTAGACTTATTATTTATATTTGAACTTTACTCTTTTATAGATTGGAACAATGTATATGGATTAGACCTATATTGCCACCACTAGACTGTAGTTTTATTTTCAGAAAATGTAGTGAAATGTTAATGGAATTAGCCCTCTTTTCCACTATTAATTTTCCAATTATACGTGTAAGTGCGATATATGTATTGTACAAGATGCATTATACACCAATATATTAGGTATGCTTATGCGTTCTATTTATGAATAGAGTCTCAATTTAATGTTATATCTCAATTTAATGAATATGATGTCACTGCTATTTTTAGAAATTATATGAATTGAGACTCTGTTAAGTCTCAATTTAATGAATATGAGGTAGTAGAGAAATAGTAAACTCGTATAATATCTTACACTTAACCTAGTGAGATTTGATTTCCTTCCTGAAATTCCGGGATTCAATTTGAAGGTGAATAATGCGTGGTGCATCCACGAAACATACCCGAGGGTATTACTCCGATATCTCAGGGTGCATCCCGAGGGTATTGAAGGATTTCCACACGGCTATAAGATTTCGACCCTCCATAGCTTTAGGTGCCCGAGGGAGTACCCCTACGAAGTCGTGGCGCGAGTCTACTTTCCCTCATTGTTCTGTGCATGCTTTGTTGCTGTCATAGTTTGCGTTAGAGTTGTGAGTTATTCGTGTTGTGAGCTTGTGTTCGTGTTGTGAGTTGTTCTTTGCGATAGAGTTCCGGCTTGTGTTTGTGTTGTTTTCTAAAGGGTTTGTTGAGTTTGTGTATGTTGTAGCGCTAGAGTTTAGGGCTTGTTGCGCAATATTTCTGCAACGCTTTGCTTTGCTACGGATTGGGTTTGTAGAAAGTGAGGATTATTGTTGTTTAGGTTGTTAAACACGTAGAGTCGGAAAGGGCTCTGCGCGGAGGACCGACGTGAACGAGGAGAAAGACGTGCAACAAAAGAGTCAGATTTCTCACTCTTAAAAGTAAGTGCACACATTCATGTTTAAAAGCATCGTCTTGCATTGCTTTTGATATATGTGTTGTTTGGTGGTATTTTTGTTGTTAGTCTTTTCAGTATTCATATTTTGTGTGGTGGTATTTTGTGTGGTGGTATTTTCTGTTCGGTGATATTTTCTGTGGTGATATTTTTTTGTGTCTGCATTGCTTTTGATACATGTGTTATCTTGTGGAATTGGTGGTATTTTCTGTGGTAGTGTTGATGTTAGTTTGATTTTTTTTTTTTCTGATGAAAGAGAAAGGTAGCCACTAATTTGGTTTCTATTTGTATTAGAATACATTGTGAGTGCTTGTGTTGATTTAAATGTTCAATGTGTTTCTTTGTGTTTAGGTGTGTGTTGAATTATTGTGATTATGTTGCGTCACACTCATTTTGCATGTTGTTTTTCTATTTGTTTTGGTGCTCAATGCGCATTGAGTGTGTGTTCAGGTTTGGTGTTTTGGGATGGAGTTATTGGTTGATTGATCATGGGTGTTTAGGTTTGGCTACTTGTGTTTGTATTGATGTTGTGTGTGGTTTTTTCTTCATGTAATACTGTTTGTCTTCATGATCGATTAGTTCACAGAGTTTGTGATTCGAATTGTGAGAAGGTTTTGCTTCTAATAGTTTGAAATGTTATTCTTCTTGCAGGACGTCAAGTTCCAGCAGAATATTACTGTTGTTAAAGGTTATTAGCAATGGCTGAAAGGTAAAATCCATACTCTCGCCCAGGAGCCCCAAACCCCACGCCTTGAATATCATTTGATGGAAGACAGATCTGCACAAATATTAATAAAATCTCATTTCGGTCAACATACTTTAGCTCGTTGTTGAGCTAAAGTGCGGCCAATAGCTGTTGGTTCCACTTTAGCTCAAGTTGAGCTAAAGTGCGGCCAAAGACGCACTAGACTAGTACATTTTAGTTAGACTAGTACATTTTAGTTCGACTCGAGCTAAAATGTACATGACCAGTGCATCTTTGGCCGCACTTTAGCTCAACTCGAGCTAAAATGTATCAACTTAGTGCCTCTTTGGTCGCGCCAAAGCCCGAATCGAGCTAAAGTGACGTTACTGTCAACTCTCAAACCCAGTCTCTCGAAGAAAATACCCCAAAATGAATCTGAGACAACACACTTTACCTCGAATCGAGGTAAAATCTAAAACAAATCACCTAAGCCACAACCCAAACACCACTTTTTTCAAAACTATAAACATGGCAGAAGTCCAATTCACGGATGACATCAATAAAACAAAGAATCTTGCTCGTTCTGCTTCTTGTACAATTTCTAAATTAAGCATGAACTTGCTCACCGATCCAACCACTTGAGAACCATACTATAAAAGGTTTGTGAGTGTTTGGATTGGTGAATAAGTTGATGCTTGATTTAGATGAATGTAAGGGAATAGGTACAAATTGAATCATTGTGTTTATCAATGCTCGTCTTGGTCAGAGAGTTGATGTATGCTTATCGAATGATTGCATATCGTAGCAAAACTGTAAAACCATTCTATGTACTGTAGTCACACTTTAGCTCAAGTCGAGCTAAAGATAAAGCATTAGCTTGAATACAACCATATTAACCGTCGTGTAATGGAAGTCAAGTATCTCAACTCATGTCTACTTCTTGTGCAACTTCCTGAATCGTGCATGAGCTTCACTCTCGTTCCAACCACTTGAGAACCTCGAAGCCTGAGGTTTGTGAATGATTGGATCAGTTCGTAAGCTTTTCCACGGTTTCGGGAGTTGCACGACAATTTCATGCGAGTTGATTCATAGGGTCTGCTGATGTTCTACGAAATAATTGTCTAAACGTTGATAAATTGAACTGACCAACTAAATAATTGGTCACACTTTAGCTCGAGTCGAGGTAAACATGAAGCATTAGCTTTAATACACCAATATTAACCGTTATGTAAATGCAGTCTAGTATCTCAACTCATGTCTACTTCTCGTTCACCTCATAAGTGTGCATGAGCTTCAGTCCTGCTCCAACCACTAGAGAACCTCAAAGAGTGAGGTTTGTGAGTGATTGGATTGGTTCATAAGCTTTTCCACAGTTTTGAGAGTTGAACGAGAAGTAGGCATGAATTAATTACAAGGGTCTAGGGAAGTTTTCCAAATGACAATATAATGTTGCAAAGTTTTTACTGACATACTTTGTATTTGGGTACACTTTAGCTTGAGTCGAGCTAAAGATGAAGCATCAGCTTAAATACAACCATGTTTAACGTCTTGAATTCTTAGATTGGTATTTGAACTCTTGTCTACTTCACGTGCAACTTTCTGAATCGTGAATGAGCTTGAGTGCCGTTCCAACCACTTGAGAACCTCAAAGCATGAGGTTTGTGAGTGATTGGATCGGTGCGTAAGCTTTTCCACGGTTTGGGGAGTTGCACGAGAAGTAGACAAGAGTTGATTAATTGGGTCTAGGGAAGTTTTACAAATGACTATATAATGTTGCGATGTATCACTGACATACTTTGTATTTGGGTACACTTTAGCTCGAGTCGAGCTAATGAGTAACCTTTCCATCTTATTTCGATGACCAATTCAACAATCTAATATTTGTGCTTGGTTTTGTATGCGTGCAAAAATGAGAGGGACAGGATGGTGACCCAACCGCAGCACTTCTTCCTGCAAAAGCTCGTCGACCTTGATGATGACGATGGAGACGACAACAACCACTTGGATTGTTGGGTGCTCAAGGACCCATCAATGACATTGAAGTGGTCGCTTCTCTGGGCCACCTATATCGATAATCTAGTGTTTGGTCAGACCTTTGCTGGTAATATCGTCGAACCCCCGCACATCGACTTCAAGACCAAAACTACTGATGTAGTCCACGAAGATAACGAGCACGTTAAATTGTCGTGTGAGACAACCACTGAGTCCGCAGAGCCTTATTTGTTTACTACTGTAGTAAACAATGTTTCATCTCCCTTCTGTATCCATGATTTAGTCGATTCTCTTAGGGCGTCCAAATTTGATGAAATAGTGGCTCAGGTCGACCACAAAATCTCACTAAAGAAATGGGAGACTAGTAGTGGTCAGCCGCTGAAAGCAAAGGCTGTAGCCAATAAACTCCGCATCATTCTATCCAGAATGAATACCTTTGCCGTTCTAGAGAAGGCAAAATTAATCGCGGGGAGGCCCCCGATAGAAATTTTGATAGATTCGAGGGTCGTGACCGGTAGCTAGGAGTTAAGTCAAGCGTTGGTACCGGTTTGAACACCAGGTGCAATAACAAGTCGAAGCACCCTGCGCAACACGCTGTCTGCTTCCTCTGTCAAGAAGCGCTCCACTGCCAAGAAGCCGAAGACCTCTTCCAGGAAGAAGACAAAGCTCGTATCAGAAGAGGAGTTGACCAATTGGATGGCCTCTACACTCTCGGAGCTCCCTCAGGCGCTCGGGTTCAGAGAGACAATCGACTACACCAACGTCCAACAGATTTACCAAAAATTTTGGACAGAGTGTTAGAGTTGCTTCTTCTAGAGAGATAGAGAGAAGAAGTTTGAGCTCGACGTGATGAGGCTGCATAATGCATCGCCGGAGTGGACGATCCGTGCATTCCAACTTCGGGGCATGGAGGCGTTGATGCATTATTACATCGAAATGCTCGAGCAGACGCAGAAGCAGACTCTCTACGTCATGCCCAAGCTTGATGCTATGCCAACGACTTCAATATCATCAACGGCCAGCATAGCGTTGCTGCATCAAAGGCGATGATTAACGGCAACGTCCCGGAGATAATAAAAAAGCACTTCTGAACATGGCAGTGTTTCATTGTCTGGACGGAGGATCCGGAGAAGCTGAGGAAGATTTTTGTGTATTATAATCGCGCAAATCACTTGGTCCAAAACAAGTCGACTTGGGCAACCAATATGCTCGGCTCTCGTGGTTTGTGGATCCACGTTGGGAGACCAATGCCAAAGCACTCCACCACAGGGATTCGCGGGTCTCACAGGTCAGGTCGGAGAACGGCACTGGAGATTGCCAATGACAAGAAGTTTGAGGTAATATTTTCAAACCGAGATCAGGCAAGGTAGCTTGAGTCGAGCTAACGTGCAATTTTTCACCGTATTTGTATAGTGTTGTATATGGATTCAAATGGCTTATATTGTATACTCTGAGGTTGCAAGTTAGCTCGAGTCGAGCTAATTTGCAATTTTCGGACTCTGCTTGACTTGATAATCCTATATAACGATGATAAACTGATTCGACCCCGTTTCTGTACTGTGCAACCATTTCTTAACGCGGTTTGTGAGCGCTTTGCAATGATCGACATTGCGAAGAGCCCGGCAGAGCTCAAGAAGGCCGGAAAGGCAAAGGGGCTGTCAATTACAAACGAGGTGAAGATCATCACCGGGTCCGATAAGACCTTCAAGCTCTAGTCGGATGTCATCTCTTCGGCGGCGCAGGGCAACCTCATCAACGTCGATTCAACTTCGACGTCCTTGGCAAAGTTCAAGGACGCAAAGTCTTGGGTCTTGGAGAAGGATGGGGTGCTGACGCGCGAGTTCTTCAAGTTTTTCGGCAACATGACCGAGGTTGATCACGAGAAAATGTATAAACACATTCTCAATCGATCGGGGCCATCCCGGAAACTGCCTTAAACTATGGTGGTTGTAAGGGGCCAAATTCCATGTTGGAGGATTGTTATACCGCCCGGGACTGAGTCGATCGGAGGAAGAGGAAGGAGATCGCTCAAATGGAGCTTCAAGTGATCAGGCCGGAGCTGGGCCTCTTCAACAACGTTGGAGCGTATATTCGGGACAACTAGCCGAAGTTCAAGAAGGACTACAACGTCAGGAAGGCTTCAAAGCGTGCGCTCTTGGATTGGGGTCCACCGGATACGTACTACGCCAACACGAGGCACAAACGGTTTCGCAACTGCAAATGTGAAGATCTTTCTCCGTATGCGAATTAGTTCTTCAGAGTCTTCCTCGATGTGCGGTCGTAGTACGTTTCACCACAGGGGACCTTGCACTTTCGTTCGTACAAGGCACTGACAAATTTGCTCGGGACGTGGCCCTCGGATTCGTGGCGCAATCAAGGCTGCAACGTGAAGCTCGGCATCATCGACTTCCGGAACATCCCTGGTTTCTCTGGGAAGGTAAAGTCGTCGTTGGAGAAGTCCTTCTTCGACGAGTTCATGACGATGTTTGCATCGAAAGGGCAGCCTCCCCTCACCAATCTTCCAGCCTAGCTCTTCATTTGCGGCGACGAGCAGTCACAACTTCAAGTGACAACGTTTGCTGAGGACCCGTCGTTGTGCCATACGTACGATGTGCTGCAATCGAAGTATCTTCCCTCCGAGAACAAGCACTTGGTGGATACACCCAAAAGAGCAACAACGCTCTCGACCCTATTGGCCTCCTCTTTCTCTTCAAGAAAGAGCTCACGCAAATCCCGGCCGTGAGGAAGACCTACCCAACTCCGGAGCATGTGTTGCACACAAAGCTTCGCAAGTACAACGAGCTGGCGTACTCGATGAACATGAATGAGGTGAGGATGAAGTTCTTCATCAAGGTCCTCGAGCTATTTTGCAAAAAGGGGGAGGCACTTGTCCAGCTGTTTGGCGGGACAAAATTATTAACGACGAGTGTGGTAAGTTTTCCTTCAGTTTAGCTCGAGTCGAGTTAAACTGTAGATCCCTTCTTGAATCGTGGATGGATTGTTTCAGAGAGATCGTTCTTATGCTATTTGTAGAGTAGCACTTTAGCTCGAGTCGAGCTAAAGTGTCGACTTAGACTTATATGCTTTTGTACAGGTGTTAACCATCGCGTCGTATCCTTTGAATTTTAAATAGTTTACATTTAGTATCTATATTTCTTTGCATTCACTTTAGCTCTATTCGACCTAAAGTGTAACTTGTCTAATCCATTGGTGTGCACATGTTGGATCTTGAGGCATCATGTATCTCCTACGACACTAATGAGTTGGACCTGAACGACGCTATAGAGACGCGTTGACGTTGGATCGGGCTGATTTCATCGTTAGTGCATCTCACGTCAACGGGGAGATCTTCCCCGAGCTTGGCAAAGCCGTTGCCAAAGGGAATGGGAAAGCAAATATTGACCTTGTTGATGAGGAGGAGGACGTGGACCCGAGCCTCTTGAGTGTGTGCCCAAGCTCGAGCACGGCCACTACGGATGATGAATCCCTTGACGACTTCAATGACGCCACTCCGCCGGAATTTTAGAGTGGCTCTCAATCTGAAGCAGGAGACACAATCGGTTCATCGTGGCAGCACCTCGACTTCTTGGAGTTGGATTTGCTGGATAATTCTGACAGGCCTCATTCAACTTCCACCTTGGGCGGGTCATCCGCTCGTCCTGCGGCCAAGACGACGACAGTCGCTAGCGCGGGGGGTTGCTCTTTGTTCGGCGAGCAGCGCTGAGGACGACACCAGGTTGATCACCCTCGAGAAGAAGCTCAAAGAGGAGGCCACCCTGCGGAGGTTGATAGAGCAACGGCTGGCGGAGCGTGACGAGGAGCTGAGGAGCCTGCAAATGAGGCGTGGCGAAGAGATGAAGAGGGACCAACAACAGAGGCATGCCAACAAGATGCTCTTGTTGGAGAGATTAATGGCGGCTAAGGTGCCTGCTGTCGCCACGACACTGCCTGTAGTTAATGCTGCGATCTCCCAGCCTCCCCTCTCAGCGTAAGAAGGGATTGGGAGTCCATCTTGCCGTTCACTACTGTCGTCTCCGGCGGGTTCCTCCTCCCTCTCCAATGGGGCTCAATCGCTTCATGTTCCTCCATCCTTGTCAAACCACCCCTCTTCCCCTCCGAAATTGCCCGCTCGATCATTATCTGTCGAAGATGTCCCCAACTCATCGTCAGGTTAGTGTAATGTAGTTGCGAGTGTATTGAGGCAGAACATTTTGTAAATGTCCAATTTAATACTCTAATTTTTTTTATAAAAATAACAGTGCTCAACGAACACTTCAGCTCGACTTGAGCTTAACTGTTGACATCTGACGACTCTGACTTGTATCACTGTCCTATGTGTGCATCAGCTCACAGTTTGAAGTTGTTGAATTTTCCAGATCTAAGTTTTGATAATGATGCAATCGCTCACCCAGTCATAGATGAGGTCGTCCAAACTGCAGTCTTAGTCGTAGAAGAGGTCGTCCAACCCTCGGCCGTGCTCGTAGAAGAGGTCAATCATGATTCTGCTGTCTCGGAGCCACCTCTTTTTGTCCCGAAACCGGGCCTCCAAATGGTTTGGAGGCATTTGGAACCCCTTGACAACATGCAGGGTTCGTTGGGATCGATGGGGGTCCGAGACAAATTCTTGCAAGATGATAAAGTTCTCGAGGTATTCTTCTGACACTTTCCACACTCCACTCTCCTCCTATGACGCCTCCCCCCATTTGCCTCTTTCATTCTACGTTTTCTTGACCCGTCATTATTAATGAATTTGTAGTGATATTGTTCGTTCTCCTGGCATTTTCGAACCAGGTCTGCAAGGCATCAATAAGTGGTGCTAGTAATCTAGAAGAAATACCTAGAGTCCTATCAGATTTCGAGGGCAGGTGGTTGAATGTTGTGTAGGACCTCAATGGGATTCTATGCACATGTGAGCCTTTGTGGCAGGCTTGGGGGTTCAATAACTCTGACTTGTCCATACACTCGGCTTCGCTGCCGACCGAAGTAGGCCCTAAACTAGTCTGAGTGCGCCCAGGTTGTGCTAAATTCCTCACGAAGTTGTCTAAGTTTGCCATCATCACGATCTGGAGTTCGATGATAACATCTACAACACGTTCGATATATAAATATATTTTTCAACATTGTACTTCGTACCCTCTCAGGATCTTTGGTCAGGAGAATTGCGATAGGGTTCCGGAGCGTAGAGTCAATACCAGAATAATTTACATGAAGGAATTTGGCACTCAGAAGGACATCTTCTTGAAGACCTTATGGAACCATCTCTTCAATAGGTTGGGTCGTGAGTATACTCCGGCAAATACACTAGTCATTGACGATAGCCCGATTAAGCACATGCTCAATTTGCCTGAGAACGTCCTTCTACTTCCATCATGGTCGTACAATCATGATGGCACAAGAGATGATTCTACACTGCTGGAAGAATTGCTGCCATATCTCTCTGACCTTCATCTGTATCTGGGTGGTCTAGCGCAGTATCGGGCCGAACATCCCTCGGGTCGGGAGATGTTCTACAATGATCAAAAGACGTGTGGTTAGTCTGCGAGTATCTGGAACCCAATCCAAGCGTCTCATAATCTCCGCTCTTAATGCCGTTGAGAACGCTTAGATCTCTATTACACTTTAGGTAGGATAGAGCTAAACTGTATCGATTGACTGCAGCTCCATTTTGTAAATTTTGTTGGATCATTTTTTGTGTACATATATTTTTTGATAATACAAATGGAGATGTTTCACTACTTTTTTTGTTATGCGGATTGGATATCTTCTGCTGATGAAATGTCGTCCAGTTTTGAATGATTGTAATTTTCATCTATTGTTCTAAGGTATGTGAGCGTCTCTTTGGTTGAAAATTCTACAAGACTGTGATTGTCGGGCGTCCGTGGATTCCTTGCTTGGCCCAGAGGAGTTCGCCCTTTCCCTTCGGAGTAAAGGGCTTTTATTGCACTCTGCAGCAACCGCGCAATCAACCATGGATTATTCGACCATGGCAGTGGACGACGGAGTTGTTGAAAGCCCTATTGCAGGAGAGCCAATTCATGATAGGATCAACTCCCCTTCGCCACAGTGGCCTCGTTCAATTCCAGGGTCTCCGCATCTGAATCCGAATAATTGTACTGCTGCAAAGTGTATTCTTTATGACGGTTTATGGGATGCTACTTACCCACGCTCGCTCACGGTGCATGTTATGCTCACCTCCAAGTTATTGCACTATTGAGTCGTTCTTGCCTAGGCAATCTTGGTTTGTTGTTGAGCTACATTGCACTCATGCAATTTAGCTTCATTCGAGCTCATTTTTATTTCGATGGATGTTAAACGTGCTCTCGGAATTTACGCTTGAGCATTTTAGCTCCATTCGACCTAAAGTGCACTGCGATGGATCTTAATGATACAGTTTTTATGTGTGCGGTGTAGGAGTATTTGACCTAAAGTGCATTTGTTTGAATTGTATGTGGCATCTATTGTGCAAGAACCATCCGGTAAATGTCTCTGCCCTTGTATTCTCTCAAGAAATACTGCTGGAAAAAAATGCTCTCCTTCAGCTCACACCCCCCGCCACTTGCTGCCCAAATCAAACACTGACGAGGTGCATAGGCGAGATTTGCAGCGTCTTTTAGACAATCCATTAATGCAAGAGAATTGCGCAACATGTATTAGGCAACGTTAGAAGGCTTTATTGAAGACGCATATAGAGGTTTATGGGGGAACTCCCTAGACAATTTAATTAATGATATGACGATTGTGTTTTGCCTCGGGGTAAATGAGTGTTGTGTGTGACATTTTTTGTATGAAGTTTTGAATAAAGCTTGGATTAATGGTATATCTTCTTTTGCCATTACCATTTTTGGACATTCTGCTAATTTGGTCCATCCATGGAATAAAATATAGTATTCTTGGTACATTGTCTTTATGCTTTGCACCTACAAATGTCTATATATATTGATACTTCAAAGATCATATATCTTCAAAGTCATGGAAATCTCCCAATATAACGAATATGGTGTTATCACCTCCGACAGTGTTACTGTGAAGATTGAGTCTGAATCAAGTACTATTTTTGTTTGTTAGCTTTGATATGTTTGCATGCTCTGGTCGATTCTTTTTTTGATGCAGCGTGTGACTCAAAATACGTTCCAGGCGTTGGAGGGCCTTGATTATGTGATGCAGATGATCTGCAACATCAACAAGAGCTTGTGGAATTTCCAAATGCCGACGATTTTGCAACTACGCTGATAGTTATTCCTGAATCGGAGGACGACGAAGCGGTTGTAGATGACTACACCGTTCACTGAATATAGTGTGGAGGTATAGGTAATGTGGATGAAAATTGAGGTGGACCACATCAATTTTGGTTATTAATATAGTATTAATATGTTATTATTATATATGTTATTATTGTATATAATATTAATATTATAATATATGTTATTATGATATTCATATATGTTATTATTATGTTGTTATTATATTATTATGTTATTATGTTATATTATTATATTAATATTATATTCTGTTATATTATATTATAATATTATGTTTATATTCTTATGTTATAAAATAATATTATTATGTTATTATATTATTATGTTATATTATTTTATTATGTTATTATATTATTATGTTATTATTTTATTATGTTATTATGTTATTATTATGTTATTATATTATAATTTTGGTTTTAGGGTACAACTTGTAAAAACTTATCTACATCAATTCCCGTGTCTTTTATTTTGAAACAAGCCACACTATTTCTAATGGACATGATTTGATGTGGATGGAAAATTGAAGTGGACCACTTTAATTTGCGTTTAATGAAATTAGTGTAGGAAATTTCAAATAGTCTAGTCTACACTATATTCAGGGAACGGTGTAGTGCAATATTTTTTACGATATCTTCCTCACTTAGTCGCAAATGGACATTCCTAATAAGAATTTTCTAAAAAGCTCAGATCTAGCCGGCCTTGGCCAGCTAGTTGCCGCGCGACAGTCCAGTTTGTGAAAAATTCTATTTTAGGTGTTGTTGTCTAATTATTTTTATTATGGCAATTGTTAATATAGATTCAATATTTGAGCATGTTAAGGATTGTCATGCTATTGTAGCTATTGAAGGTGTGTTCAGATGTTTTTGTTGTTGAAGTTCTGTCTTGTCAGTTTATGTGTTTTCATTGCTTAGTCATTTTGATACTCTAGCATTATTTTGCAAAATAGGTTAGTGCGCGTGTGTTCTTTGGGGCGCTCATGCACATGTGAAGGTTATTTTCTTTTTCCTTTACTTAATTTGTGTTTTGAGGTTAAGTTACTGAATTTCCTTTACTTTGTTATGGATTGGTTGCTCATTGTTTAAGTTCACGTGATCTATAATCAATGATAACGGCGCTTGTGCAAACAAAAATATTCACGAGGTCGCGCCAATTGTCGAAGTTCCTAATGAAGAGATTGATGGTTTGGTTGCATTCACAATATGTACTCAATCAACAAACATTTAACTAATTATGGACAAAAAAAAATCCAGAATTCAAAATAACGTTAGCGGGCCGCGGAGGATAGTCGTCAACATGACGGTAGACATGTCATTTTAACAACTAGAAGGAAATAAGAGGCTGCTATTTACGAGGAAAAACAAGGAGCACAAATAATGAAGCCTCTTAAAAATCTTGGTTGGTGAACCAAATGTGATGCTGAACACATAAGATAAGATGCTTGGTCGTTGGCGGCCCACCGACCTGAAGGTGAGTTTCATTCATAAACCGCCACCATTATTCAAAAAAGATAACTTGGTAACAAACTAAGAAGAAATCCGCAGCAGTATTAAAAAAACTTCTCTCCAAATGTGATGAAGGCTCAGTAGAAGAGAAACCATGCTAGTTATTTTTTCAAAGTAGCACGTCGGCTGGCCGTCGACAGTACCAAGATACATCTGGAATGCCCAAACTGAATGTCAAAGTACTTCCAAATACATTAGGTAGCCAATCTTGGTTGGTGAACCAGATGTGATGCTGATCACGTGACATAAGACGCTCTAACGTCGGCGGCCCGCCGACCTTAAGGCAAGTTTCATTCAAACACCGCCAGCAATATTCAAAAAAGATAATTTAGTAACAAACTTAGAAGAAATCCGCAGCGGTATTAAAAACACTTCTCTCCGAACGTGATGGAGGCTCAGTAGAAGAGAAACCATGCTAGTTATTATGCCAAAGTAGCACGTCGGCTGGCCGCCGACAGTACCAAGATACTAGGACATGTACTAGGATGACGCAGTCAAATTTTCGACAAGATGACGCATACTGTATATAGGAATACGAGTTGAAAAAAATATATTGAATTCTTGAAAAGGTACAATGTAGACGAGCTACCAAAAGAATGGTATAATCTAAACTACTAGCACATCATAGGGCGGGGGCCAGAAGTTCTTCAAGTCGACGGAGAGGATGTGCATTGGCGGGCTGCCCATGGAAATTATTAGTATGCCTCAATGTCCCACCAGCGCACTACCGCATGCCCATAAAAGCGCGCCCGTGACACAGCCCAATGAGCCTGGCTTGGTCGCTCAACTTGCAACATATATTCAAGCACAATATGAAATTTGTGGAGGGGGTAGACAAGAGGAAGTATCTCAGTCGCGACGTTTGGAATGACTCCGTTTTTTAAGGTAGGTGTCAATTGACCCTGGAACGGCCAGGGCATAAAACAAAACCAGTCGGCAGTACATCGCAACGATAACGGGTTAACATCAACGAAAAGAACTTCGTCGGGCTGACAGACCTTTCGAGATTGCATCTTCCTACGAAGAATGGAAATCAACTTGTAACTGTAGGGAAAGTTGTGAGGGGCAGATAAGTCCCGTTTATTGTAAACAAATGACAACCTATCACTGACTCCATCCGGCAGAATGTGCAACAGGAGTGGTTTGAGTTCGTTCAGGGGCATCATTGACCATAAGCCCACGTTAAAGCATGGTAAAAAACATATCAAATAGCTTTTTGAGGCCAGGCCTACGTACAACATTTGCATGTGGACAATCAAACGAGGTTGGAATCTTTGGGTCGACGAAGCAAAGTAATCCACTAACGCTGAGAACAATGCATTTCCAAATGGATGACGGCGGAGCGTGAAGGCACTTAAAATAGAAAGCAGATCCCTAAAATGAAGACATAATCATGTCAGGAGGAACAAAAGGGGAAAAAGAATTTGCAAATATTTATAGAAATGACTAGAATTTACTTAAATGTGCATAGAAAAACCAATCTGTCACTGAATTTTGTAAAACAGAAACGGAAAGCATTTAAAAACATTTACAAGAATTATCAAAATTTACTTTAATGTATACAAAATTAAAAAATAAGCCATCAAAAAGTTCAGCTGACAGCAATGTTAGATTAGCGGCGTGAGTGCATGGATAGGGGTGGCTAAGGTGGTGGAATAAGTCTCAAGCCCGACTCTTGCTGCGTATCGCACCATGGAATGTCATAGCCAATTGCTTGAGATCTTTAAACGTGTCGGTGATTCTTGAAGTGCAAAGTTGATGAAAAATAGCGGCCCTCGCCCCAAGAGACATTACGAACGACGTACTCCGGCACGCTAAGTCCGCTCTGAAGAAGTCCTTCCAGAAATGGGATCACCTCAGAAAGAAGGTATGGGCCTCTCTGTGGGTCGTAGGCGTCGGGAGAAGTGATCGAGAATGCAGTCGAGTGAACAACATTACAAGGATCGTTTTAAATATTTCGGAGGGGATTAGGGTCAAGAAGGATGATGTTACTTTCATTGGCTTTGGGATGAATACAGTAGCGCTTGTCCCTGAATAGGCAAGCGAGCCTTTTCAGTTTGGCAGGATCCGGACGCTTCGTTATTGGATCAACGTGAATAGAGACATCACAAAATTGATCTCCTAGGACCCTCATTTCGGTCCGCTCTGGCCATTTTGGCGCCGTTCTGGAACTGGGTAGGCTGGGGTATTCTGTGCGGATGTGCTGGGTGAGTCTTTCGACGATATCAGATTTATCGGAACTCCAGATTGCCAAAACGAAATTGGACTGGCAGAAAGAAAGAAAGTCGACAAGACCCGACCTAAATTTGGGAACATATTCGTAGGGCTGACCTTCTCCACAGAAAACCGTTATCTCGTCCATGAGAAGCCTTCACTTCTAGAACAAGGAAATAACGTCAAGGACCTACCTCAATGTTCCTAGGAACAACTTCGGAGCTGACGTTGGCACCCGGATGTGCAGAAGAAGTTGTCGGCGGGCCACCGACAACCAGAACCGTTGGAAGCCAAGCCCCGTCCGAGACGAGCAGAAGAGTGTCGTCATTGATGTCAAAGTTGGTGAAGGAATCCGAT
The DNA here is from genome assembly GCA_963971425.1 of Bryoerythrophyllum caledonicum. Classification (NCBI taxonomy): domain Eukaryota; kingdom Viridiplantae; phylum Streptophyta; class Bryopsida; order Pottiales; family Pottiaceae; genus Bryoerythrophyllum; species Bryoerythrophyllum caledonicum. Next base: position 50,510,170 of record OZ020514.1, on the reverse strand, counting down.
TGCGTGACAAAAGAAGGGGCCCCTCGAACGGCATCTGGGAAAACAAGTGGTAAAATTACATTTTGGGACCCCACCGAAAGCTCTGCAAAGCGGTCGACCGTGACCTCAACAATGTCGATTCGAGCCGGAATACCCTCCTTGTGGATCGCACGTTCGGAATTCCCCTCCTGACGAAAGAATTGACAAGTGACTGATAAATATGAGACGTAGAGTTGAGGTGGGAGCTTATTAATGGTAGACTTAATAACGTGAGAATAATATGGCATTCAAATAGGACGGATGACAAAGCACTATAATAATGATGAAGTGGCGTCGGCGGGCCGCCGACGAGAAACTAATCCAGTGAGCAGCTTTGAAAGCAAAAAAATGTGCGACCACAAACAAGAACTGTACTTGGCCGAATCCGAGTTTATAACTAGAAACATATATATATATATATATATATATATATATATATATATATATATATATATATATACACAAAATTATCTCTAAGAATAGTGGAAAATTGAGGCATTGTCGGCGCCGATGGCATGCTAAGACCGATCTACTATCGACGCACTACCCTTGGACGAGGTCTCTCCAGAGACCAGTACGCCTCAATGTACCGAGTACAGTCAGGATCCGGATAGACACAACGCTTCTGGACCTCAAAAGTATTAGCTTTGCAAAAGGTGGGGACAGGCTCAGCCTTTGCCAAAAGTCGACCGAGGAATGGTATGAGGTGTCCCCTAAGCTCCCCATGCAACTCTGTTTCCTGGCCATCACCGGGTTGAGTGGCTGCAAGGGTGAATGGCTTCAGATGGTAAGCGTTGAAAGGATTATTCTTGATGTTTTTATATGGCGAGTCATCTATGAGAAGTGTGTTGGCGTTATTTGCTCCATAAGGCTAGAGTCCCTCATCACTCATAAAAAGTGTGGACAACCGCTTCAAGAAGCAAGGCCTTCCCTCGCCGTATTTGCAGGTCTCACACCACCTCTGGTCAAACTTTGCTAGGGTGTTTTTGACGACAGGATAATGCTTTTCCAGCTCTGCCCAGATTCTGGAAAAGTAAGACTCGGCAATGCAGGACCAGACGACGACTTGAAAATTTGCATAGCAGAATTCTAGGAATTCATTTAGCTCGGGCCTATAGTGGGTCTCATACCACACACCCCGATTCTTGCTTCGTTTTCTATCTTCCACCAAGAGGACTCCTTTTAGATCCAATATAAGGAAATACGTCCGAATATGCAAGGGTACCTTGGCGATGGAAGCCCAACTGTCGGTATCATGCTGGGGTGGAAGGTCGTGATGGCCGGATGACACTGGAGCTGCACAAAAAAACCAAACGAGACACGGACGAGGCAAAATGAGGAAAGTTGTTGGCGTCAAGCCGGCTACAATAATTTAAATCCGACATGTGTCCGAGTTAAGGAAATTATACATTTCCTAGGTAGTGCAATTAGTTGCTTAGAAAAACAAATATTCTTGTTGACTACGCGTTTAGCTTTGTGGAGTATCCAAGTACACTTACCTCCTTGTGGTTGATTGATCTACATGGCAGTAGGGGGGGGAGGTAGCGTTATGTTCGGGCCATCTCCAACTACGGGGTTCATTGAACCAGCCAACGAGGACAAATCAGCTCCCTTTTGACCCTTCAACTTTGATGCCATCGCCTTGGGTCGAGCCCTTGATTTGGCGGACACCTCTCTCTCTGCAGGTGTCGCAGGATCTGTGGTTGGAGAGTTTTCCCGAGTCCAAGCTCGTTTGGATGCCCTGTCCTCCTCCTCCTCCTGCAACTGTGTCGCCCGAGGCGTTGGCTTGGGGGTGCGAGCACACCTTCGACTTCCCAGAATGGTGCCAGCGACAGCATCCGCTGAAGGGGTCTCTGAGGCAGTGGAATCTCCCGAGGCCGTGGAGCGAGAATTGTGTCTAGCCATCGGCGGGCCGCCGACACCCTTCTCAACTAGTTGGCGGGATGGCCTTGCAACCCAAATAATCGACTCGACTGGTGGCGCATCCACGACCGGAACCGTTAACTTTGTGACGCGCACGGGATTTCTGTATCGTGGGTGAGACAACCTAACCTGCAACAGTTCTTCCAGCTCCTCCTGGGCGTCCTTGTCAACGTGTTCGTCCCTACCGTCATCTGACTCCTGAGTGTCGGACACCTTCGGAATATCCTCGAGAGTTTGAGTCACGCTCGGGCGATGCAACACCTCGTCAGGTACAGTGTCGCCAAGGTCAATGCCGTCAAGGGCCTCCCGCAGATGTTCCGCTGAAACTGGAGCGTTCGGATCTGCATCGACTGGAGAGGTCGGATATCCCGGGAATTGGAGATGTGCGCTTCCAGGAATAAAGGACATAGCCCTTACCCTATTGAAGGCTTTACGCTGCTGGATGTTGTCACGAACAAACTCCCCAACAGTAGCATGGTGACGCTACATTAGAATAGTTTCACCATCAGCATCAAACTTTCAAAACCGTCGGCGGCCCGCCAACGAATTGAATTGCTCATATCTACCAATGGGAACTAGACAATCAACACATAGACAATGAAACCAAAGTATGAGATAGACTAACAAGGGCCACAGAAGTCACATTGCCACCACCCCATATATTGATGACTCTTAGGGGATCGGGTCCGGGTTTGAGCGCCCCATTAAGAATCTCCTGAAGGAGCCTGTATGGCACATGGCAGTCTTCACCGGACCAGTTCTCTAAAGAAGGGCGCGTTGCGTCGTCCCATACATGATCTAGAGATTTCTTCAACCGCGTCAAATTCTTGAACGAGGCCGTGACGTCCTCGTCTTGGGCTGGCTTGTCGAACATTATTGCGATAGAGATGCAGGGGCGGCTGTCCAAAGGATTCCGCTCGAACTTTGCACCGCTAACGGGAAGGTAGCAGATAGTATGGACTCTCCAGTCCGCGTTCTTTTTGTGCGATTATTGCTCCAATCTGAAGTTGGCGTACAAGTCTGTAATCCATAGAGATGGAGTCAACATGCTCTTCACAATGTCTTGTTCATCAGCAGGCGGGTCGGAGGGACCTTCGTCGGAAGTGAGGTCAAACATTACTCTATCAGCAACAATCTTGATATCATCCGCGCAAATGTACTCCGCCTCGCCGTCAGGTTTGAACCCGAAGACTACGAACATCTCCGCGGAGTGAAGCTCCAACTTCATGGTTTCGTTGGCTCCATTTAGAGAGGCATTGACCTCAGTTAGCAAAGGTGCCACCCTTGCGTCGAATCTGACCTCAGATTTGGGAAGATCTTTGCCTCGTCGGAGAGCTGTAAATTTCTCCACAGCGCAATGATAATCCTCGGGCGGTGGGTCGATGGTGGGAGTAATTGGGTTGAATCTCCCCTTGAACCAGGCTCTTCCAACTTCAGTGAGTTCAATCTCCTGCCGGATATTGGAGATGGATTGGTCAGTGATTCCTTGCTCACTGCAAATTCCTGCCAATCCTCCTCGATCCACCTCTTGATCTCTGACCTCGTCACATCTCCTAGCTTCCTCAACGGAAAGGACCGATAAACCAACATAAGCTCGTTCTTGACGATTAGATCGTACTTGAGAGCATGACACGAGTCCCTCAACGCAATTCCATCTGCATCTTTATGGCCTTTGCCCGTGACTTTGATGTATACTTTGCAGTCAATAATATCGTGGGCAAGCCGCTTGATATCTGCATCCCGTAGACCCTGAACCCATTGCAAGTTGTCGAGCGTGATTTCCCGCTGTGGAAACCTAGGCAACCAATCGATGGGTTTATTTCCGTCCTTGCCAATCAGTTTTCCATTGTCCCACATCTCAAAGATAACCTGCCAGAGTTCGTAGGTATCGCCCTCCTGTAGTTAGCCAATAGGACTTTAACTTTTCCTTTTTGGTTAATTTTGGTTAAGTTTTGGTGATTTACCAATTGGTTAACTTAAATCAGTGTAAATAGGCCGGCAGTAAATGTTACATACCTATTGGAGATGTAGTAAGTCAAATTCAGATTCCAAAAGGTAGAACTCTGAAGGTGTATAAGGCGGCTAGTGGCAGTTAATTAGGTGGTTGATTGGTGATAACTGATGAAACCAATTGGGTAGTATAAGTCAAAACAATCCCAATTGGAATTCAGTCTCTTTGTGTGTAGTGCAGGAGCTCCTTCCTGGAGATAGGGAAGTATAGTTGAGTTTTTAGTTTTTTTTGTGACTGTGAATCTGTGATGTGATATGTGGAAACTATGGGAGAAATAAAATATGATTTTGAAACTCTGTGTGATTGGTGATTGAAAGTGATGTGAAGTTAATTGTGTATGGAGAAGATCTGAAACCGATTGGAGTTAACGAACTAGCATGGGTGTATGCCATGGCTTGGTTACCAATTGGTAAAAATATGTTGTTTATGATTGAGACCCCATGGGAATCTGAAATTACCCATTGGTTGGTGAACTGACTGAGAAGATAAGGTGATTGGAGCAAAATTGAGACTTGTGTCTAAATTATATAATTATGAAAAGAAATAAAAATTGTGGGAAGAGATTGTGATTGGGGTTTTGGATAAGCTGTGTGACAGCATAAGATTATGTGAACAATTTAGAGGAAAAACTGATTGGAGATTTGAGACCCATTGGGAAGTTGTGCAGGCATGGTGGCATGCCATGGTCTGAGTACCAATTGGAGATGACTGTAGTGGATGTGAATTAAGCCACATAGGGAAGCTGTTACCCCATTGGTTTTGGAGACGAGTAAAAAGAGATTACCTATTGGAGAATTATCAAACCTGCGTCTGATTAAATTATTAAGAAAAATAGTAAAATAAAATAAAATAAAAATAACAAATGGAGAAAAAAGAAAATATAAATATAAAAAGAAAATTAAAGAATGAAACGAAGTTGCAATAGAAAAGAAGAAAATTAAGAAAGAAGAAGAACAATTGGAGTGATGGATAAAAAGGGAGTGTTGTTGTAGTTGATGCAGCCATGTTGCAGAGAGAATCAATAGTGAGGAATGCCTGGAGCGAGGTTGAGTGACTTCCAATTGGTGCAAAAATTAAGGGAGTTGTTAAAACGCAAATATGGAAGATCCCACTATCTGGGTGGTATTGTGGAAGCCGTGAGTCAGAATACAAAGAAGAAAATATGTGAAGAAATTCACATATTGTTAAAGACAAACAAAGACACACCAATTGGAGCAGTTTTGAGGGAAGAAAACTACCAATGGTTAATCAAATTTGAACCTGAGTATAATTGGACGAGAATTATACGAGAGCCTTGCAGCATTGAAGCATTGATGTTCTGGCAGATGGGAGAATATTATGAAGACAATGGAATAGAAGATTATTGAAGATACAACTTACAACAATAAGGAGGTTAGCCTTGGTTTTATATATGATAAGTTTGAGTTTGGATGCACAATGGGTGTGGAAGTAGGAAAGCATGGTCACCTAAATTAGAACTGGATGGAGCTATCCCATGGGTATTAAAGTCATAATCCCAATTCCTTGATTACATACCTCCCTAGCGAACGAATCAGACCACATTGGATTTATTTTCAATGGGTCAAAATTACTACTTAACATTTGGCGCCGCTGCCGGGGAGGTTGCCAATTAGATGTTGGATGTTAAAAAATTAATATCCCAAAATTTTTTATATTGTACCAAATATTGAATTTAAAAATTAAAAATTAAAAAAATAATTATGAGAATGATTGATGTCGGAAGATGACCACCAACATTAAATCAGTATAGAGAGTACACCTACTCCTAGGGCAGTTAGAGCCGAGAGAAGAGCTAAATTACAATTGGATATAAAAATTAGACAGAGGATAGAGTCCACCCCATTGGAACATGAAACAATTTCCCCAATTGTGTCAAGGAATAATGGTCGCAGGCCTATTGGAGTGAGTCCTTATTTAAGTGCTGAGCAAGCCTACAGGATTGAGAATTGGGATACTTCGGGAGTGGTAATAAATTTAGAAAATAATTTTCAATCTACAAGGAATGTTACATCCCCAGTCGGATGGCAAATTCACCAAGGAGAAAATCAATTGGGAGCTTCAAGTTCTGAATCAAATATTCCAAATTCTCCTCTATTTGGTGAAAGGCTTAGCTGGCCAGAAATTAATACCCAATTGGAATCTCCTCCAGAATTGGGTGTTGATCCTGTAAGTAAGCCTATTGGTGAAAACCAATTGGTACCATTACCTATAGGTTCATACCAATTGAATTCAAGGAATGAAGTGATTACCAATAGGAATGATGGTGATCATGCCATTGATAGAGCAGAGGGGCTTGCCGAGTCAATTATCTTTTCGGTACTAGAGCATATAGTAAGGAAACCTCCTACCTCTTGGCATTCTTGTGATAACCAGTCATCAAATAGTTCAACTATCTATAGAACTGTTGTGGACCCATTTGAATTACAATCTGCCTTAAATTATAGCATAAGTCACCCTAGATCAAGTACATCTACTTCCTCTAGTAGTACTAGTTCACCTATTGACATTTCAGGGTTGTTTGGTGAACAAGCAGTATCACCAATAGTAGAAGGAATTATAGCACAACCAATTGTGTTTGTATCTCATAATCGCCCTTTGCAAAGTCGATCCCCATTAACTGTACCCCCATTGTTGAGTGAGTTAGGACAAGAAACCAATATGGCAGGAAATGTATTACTAGTGGTTATGGCACCCGGTCAAGCAACCGATAGGCCATATTCCACCATACCTTTCCCAGCATTCTATGGGCAGCCAGGTGCTGATCCCGATAGGCGCATAAAAGAATTTCTAACATCATGTAATGCCAATAATGCCAGGCATGAAACCCATTGGTTGGCCATTTTTCCTGGTACCTTACAAGGTGCTGCAAGGGATTGGTTTAATCGACAACCAATAGGGACATTTGCAAATTGGAATAGATTGAGAGATGCTTTTCTAGAAACTTTTAGACCCATTGCCTTTAATGGTAGATTAATGGATCAGCTCCATGATTTAACCATGAATCAGGGAGAGACCATTGATTCCTACTATGGGCGTTTTAGTGATATTATTATGAGGATACCACAAACTCAGATTGTTTCTGATGAGGAAAAATTAAGGATATTTGTTAAAGGTTTAACACCGTCTAGGTTGCGAACCAGTGTGAAAGAGGGACAACCAGCCAATTTGGCTGCGGCATACACTAGGGCTAAGTTTATGGAAGAAACTATTTATGAGGACCTATTGGGGGTGGCTGTTCAATCCCACGTCCAATATATTTTTCCCCCAGGTAAAGTGGATTATCCAGGAGCACCCAATATTTATAACCATAGTCCAGGGTATATTGGTTCAAATAAAACTTATCCACCTAATCCCTATTATGTGTCACCACCAATGGTTGGACCCAATCAAAATCCCCCATTGACAATTGCCGCACGTGTGCAAAGTAATAATATGGTAATCTCACCCCAAATTACTTATCCTACTCAACCTACACCAATGAGTACGATGGAATCTCAATTATTATCATTAACCAATAAGTTTGATGAGTTAGCGGTGCAAGTTACCAATTCTAAAGAGAACAGGGGTCAACCAATAGACGATAGGGCCCATGTGTGGTGTACCAATTGCAAGGGTCAAGGGCATATGTTGCCAGATTGCCCTTCACCATTAAATCAATCACCAGAATGTAGATTTTGCGGCGGTCATCATGACATTGCCAATTGTAATAAGTTGAGAAATAATTTGCGAAATGAGATAAGAAATGGAAGTAGAAATAATCAAGTGTATCAAGTAGATGACACTAATGATCAAATGAGATATAATGCCAATATTGAAACCAAAAATTGGGATCCTAACGGTAATAATAATAATGGAAATAATCGGAGGGTTTGGTATAACAATAGAAACAACAATGGGAATCAAAATCCCAATCCAAACTTTGTTAATAATAATAATTTTAACAATGGGGGATATAGAAGGAATCCCAATAGGTATATTCCTAATCAGAACCAAGGATGGTCTGCGATGCCATTTGGGAATCCCAACCAGAATGGACCAACCTATGGTAATCAAGAACCAAGTTGGGAAAATAATCCTAATGTTCAATGTTATAATTGCAAACAATGGGGTCACATTTCTAGAAATTGTCCAAATGCTCGGGCAAATGTCCCATATGTTCCTCAATGTGGTAATTGTAAACAAGGAGGACATACTAGTGCGGAGTGTAATGGCCCTAGGCAATTGGGACCCAGGGATACTTATGGATTGGTACGAAATAAAGACACTAGTGCTAAATTGGTTTTATTGGAAACATGTCCAGTTAATGACTCTAATAATAATAATTGTGGTGTAAATTATGTGGGTCTAATCTGTGAAGATCACCTTGAGGAATTAATGAAAACCCACAAATCTAATGTCCAATATATTAATAATGTGGAAAGGGTTGTCACTAGGGCTAGAGCCAATAAGGAAAAACCTGATGGGAAGCAACCAGTAGTGATGGCTGATGACATTTCACCTGTTGTGGTTGGTACTGGGCCATCATCATTACCTTTTGGTACTGAATTGCCTGTAAGTGTAAATCCAATGGGGAGTAAACAGTCTCCAATGGATGTAATCCGGCCTATGAATAAAGGACCTATTGGATTGGCGTCACCTGTTAGTATTCCTCTGTCAGGAGGGACCAAATCCCTAAATCCAATTGTTGATATGGAATATAAAGAATTCAACCCTGACCCAATAATATTCACTCACCCATAGGGTAAACATGTAAAACCCATTGTTACCCAATTGGATCACAGTGAAAATGAGGTTATTCAAGCAGATCACCCCAATTGGAAGAAAAAGGGAATACCTTCCATACCGCAACCTTTTCCAATGGGTAATCTAGTTCGAGTAAAAAAGCCTCATAGAATTCGAAAATCTAAACCCATGGCCATTATGCAAGACATTCCACCATATGATTTACTGTCCGATTTGGGTAAATTGAAAGCTGACATAACAATCAGACAACTATTGGGAATAGCCCCTATATGTCGCTATTTGTTGCATTCTACCTTGGTGAGAAAAAGAATTCGTCCAACAGTCAATGAGGTGTCTTTGGGTAAGGATCCTGGAGCCCCCACATTGGATGTTAATATAGATGGATTGGTAGTAACTGGTGTCCAATTGGATGGAGGGTCAAGTGTCAATTTAATGAACCAGGACACCATGTTAGCTTTGCATTTAACGGGATTACAAGATACCAAATTAGTTCTACGGATGGCTGATCAGAGTCGGGTGAAGCCAATGGGTATATTACCAGCTGTTAAAACTATTATCGCGGGGTTATTATATTGGATAGATTTTATTGTCTTCCAACCTAGTACTACTTATACATCCTACCCTATGTTGTTAGGACGGCCTTGGTTGTACCAAGCTAAAGCCATTGAAGATTGGGGAAAATGGTTAATAATTATTGGTAAAAATAAAAATAAAATAAAATAAAGTATGTATCCAAAACCTTATATTGGAGAAACCCAATGGGAGTCTCTACTCATAACATCTGAATTTGAATATGATTCAGATGATGAGGAGGATGACTTAAGAGCCAATAGGATTTTTACCCATCCAAAGTCCCATCCATCAGTTGTATCACCTATTGGTACTTATGTTGAACTGGGACCTGGAGAATTCATGATCCCATGTGGTGAGGATACCGACTCAGATAAAGCCATTGAGTCTTGGCTGACCGATAGGGCAGTATATAATGTTGAGATCCCCCAATCAGATTTAGAACCACCTTATGAGAGTGAATCCCTATGGGATTATTCTTCTGATCCCACTCCCATTGCTAAACATGTTCCTAAGGATCAGTGTATGGAATTAAATATTGGTGATAAGGAAAATATTAAAAATATTCATATTAATTGTGCACTAACCAATGTGGAGTTAAGGGATTGGAAGACGTTCTTTCGGGAGCATTCTTCTAACTTTGCTTGGAGTTACAAAGACCTAAAGGGAATCCCACCAGAGGTATGTCAACACCATATAAATCTTGAGGAGGGGTCTAAACCAATAAGGCAAAGACAACATTGATTAAATCCCAAGTATTCTTTGATGGTGAAAGACGAGATTGATAAACTATTGGAAATTGGGTTTATTTATCCTGTACCCTTTAGTGAATGGGTAAGTCCTATAGTTGTAGTTCCTAAGAAAAACGGAAAAATTAGAATATGTCAAGATTTTAGGCGTCTTAATCTTACCACTAAGAAGGATTACTTTCCGTTACCCTTTACTGACACCATATTGGATGCTGTAGCCGGCCACGATTGTTACTCATTTTTAGATGGTTTTTCGGGTTATAACCAAGTGAGTATTGCCTTAGAGGATCAACTGAAAACCACTTTTACCACCGATTGGGGTACTTTCGCCTATCAAGTAATGCCATTTGGCTTGTGTAATGCTCCTGCCACCTTTCAACGGGTAATGACAGTCGCATTTCAACAATTTTTAAGGCATTTTATGGAAATTTTCCTTGATGACTTCTGTGTATTTAGTAATAAAGAGGAACACCAAGCTAAGTTAAAGTTGTGTTTAGCACAATGTGAGAGATATGGGATTTCCCTTAATGCATCTAAATGCCAATTCATAGTACCCTATGGTAAATTACTTGGCCATATTGTGAGTAAGGCGGGGATTAGTACTGACCCTGACAAGATTGCCCTAATTGTCAATACTCCCAGGCCCACCACAGTTACCGGGGTAAGGAGTTTTGTCAGTTTGGGTAGTTATTATAGGAGATGTGTTGCCAATTTTGCAAGAATAGGAGCACCTATGACTAATCTACTTAAAAAGTTGGAAAAAGGAGTCAATCCCATATGGACCCCTGATTGTGAAACTGCATTCATCCAATTGAAAGAAAAGCTTAGTACAACGCCTGTACTAATTCCACCCAATTGGAGTGAACCTTTCCACGTGTATGTAGATGCTTCAAATGTCGCATTGGGATGTGTGTTGAGTCAAAAGAATACTGCTAATTTGGATCATCCCATTTATTTTGCCAGCCGCCAGTTAATTGCGGCTGAGAAGAATTATTCTACGACCAAAAGAGAGGCTCTAGGAATGGTTTGTGCAGTGCAAAAATTTCGTCACTATTTATTGGGTTATCCTTTTACATTTTATGTAGATCATGATGCCTTAAAATATTTAATTAATAAGCCTGATTTAAGTGGCCGATTGGCTAGATGGGTGTTATTGTTCCAGGAGTTTGATTTTACAATTGTGGTCCGGCCTGGCAAAAGCCATGCTAATGCTGACCATTTATCCCGATTGGAACCTTTCCCATTGGATCAGTTAAGTCCTCTTAATGACGACTTACCTGACGCCCAATTGTTTGAGGTTGATATTATTCAACCAGAATATAAGGATGTTTTAGAATATTTGACTACAAATAAGGTCCCATAGGAGCTTCGTCCAAAACAGGTTAGCGCTTTACTTCATAAAAGTGCCCCTTATACTTTAATTAACAATGTTTTATATAAAAAGAGTAAAGATGACATTTTACGTAGTTGTATCTATAAAAATGAAATCCTATTGATATTAGAGGGATGTCATAACGATGTATGTGGAGGTCATTTTGTGGGTGAGGCCACTGCTAGGAAAGTTCTTTTGGCAGGTTACTAGTGGCCAGATCTTTTTAAGGATGCAAATTTTTATGTTCGTAGATGTGACCCTTGCCAACGTGTTGGTAAGCCCACTCCTACGTCCTCTATGCCTTTACAACCACTATTGGCCTTATCCCCCTTTGAAAAATGGGGAATAGATTTTGTAGGTCCTATAGCTCCCGCTACAAAAGTTGGTCGTACTAGGTACATTTTGGTAGCTACAGATTATGCTACAAAATGGGCCGAGGCACGTGCCACTCGTCATGATGATGCTAAAATAGTGGCTAAATTCCTTTATGAAAATATCTTATCCCGCTATGGGTGTCCTAAAGAATTAATTAGTGATAGGGGTACCCACTTTTTGAATGAAACAATTGAAATACTAACTAATAAATTTTTCATTAAGCACAGGAAAACCAGCCCCTATCATCCGAGAGCTAATGGGCAGACAGAAAAAACTAATGGGATATTGTGCAAGATATTGACTAAAACTATTGCAGGTTCTGCAACCGATTGGGATGAGAAATTGTGGGGTGCTCTTTGGGCCTATAGGACAGCATACAAGGTAACGACTAAATTTACCCCTTTTCAATTGGTGTATGGCCAGGAGGCTATTATTCCAATTGAGTTTGAAATCCCATCATTAAGAATTGCCTTAGATAACCGATTGGATGATGAAGCCAGTTTAAATGACCGATTAGTTAAATTAGAATCCCTTGATGAAGAGAGAAGAATGGCACTTTATAATACTTTTGTTGCTCAAAAAAAGCGTAAGTCGTTTTATGATTCTAAACTACGTCACAAACACTTTGAGGTCGGGGATTTAGTTCTTTTATATGATAGTCGTTTCTTTAAATTTCCGGGTAAATTACAAATCCATTGGTTAGGTCCCTATGAGGTGGTTGATGTTAATGCCAATGGGTCAGTCCAATTACGTGATTTTGAAGGTACCATGCTTCCTACACGCATCAATGGGTATCGTCTCAAGGTTTATCATGTGTAAGCCGAGGGCGGCTTCCAATTGGTGTAAGGGGGATATTATATGATTTGAAAAAAAAAAATGAAAAAATTCTAAAAAAAAAAACAACACAACACAAATGTAAAGAAGAAAAAAAAATAGAAAGAAAAATAGAAAATAATTAATGATAAATAAATATAAGTAAATAATTAATTTTACTCCAATAAGTTAAAAAGATTGAAGCATGTGGAAAAGCAGTCTCCAATGGGAAAGAAAAGTATTTGATGATATAAGGTGGAAGAGACACCAATTGATAGTTGAAAAGAAATGATGGAAATGATGACAATATCAGATCAACATCAATTATGGAGTTAAACGAGGGTTAGTAATGAGGAGCATGTCAAATTGAGAGGATACTAAGGGAGCCTAGCCTATAGGTTGGTGTAGTCGACTGTAGCCGATAGGTTTTGTTGAGAGAACTCAGCGAGTGGAAGCGTTGCTGTGAGTTTCCAATAGGAAGTGTGAATGTTGAAACATTTCTGGGAATTTTGGAGTGCTCAATGGGTGAAGAGTTGCCAAGAGACAAAGGGTTGAGAGTATCAGTTTGTGAGCATGCATTTGACAGTTTATAGCGAAGGATAGATGAGTGGAGAGACAGGTTTTATCTGCAGACAATTGAAGAGGTTTTGGAGGAGTTTTGGGAGCGGCATACTGGATTGGAGCATGATGAGCGGAAACGAGGTTATTGTGGTATCAGACGACTCTGGAGAGGAGAATGAACAAGCGGGGAGGCAGCGCAAATTGAAGAAACCTAAGTTGGAGATGAAGAATCCACTGGAGGAAGGAGACGCGGGTTCTCAAGACCCTGATATGGCCAATTTGGGATTATTGACCTCGGCGGCAGTAAAGGTGGAGCTTGGCGAAAGTCAGGTAACAATCGCTCGCGGCAATTTAATGGATCCAGCATTCTTGCGCGAATTGGCAATGCATGCGGAGCAGGTTTAATCAGAAGTACGTTATTTGGAGCGGTACAAGGAATTGGAGTTAAAATACTGCCAAGCGGAGGTGGAAATTGGAGCGATGAAGGAAGAATTGAGCAAGGAGAAGAAGGCGTACCAAGATGCACAAGAGATGCTACAAGGAGCTGAAACTCAAGACCAATTGGTTGCAGCACTACAGGTCAAGGTGGAGCTGTTGGGACGACAACAGGAGGAGAAGGACCGGAATTGGGCAAAGGATTTGGAAGCTTCGCGGAAGAAAGAAGAAAAGCTGCAGGCGAGTTATGAGCATGTGGGTGGACAGTTAGCGACAGCACTAGGGCAGAAGAGTTATTTGAAGACCAAATTGGAAGAGGCGGCTAAGGCACAGGATGAATCACAAAAGGCGTTGTCCAAGGTGAACATCATGGTAGCAGGAAAAGATGGGGAAATCCGAAAATTGAAGGAGGTGTTTGCACCAAACAGGAAATGATCACCGAGCTACAAGCACGCTTGGAGCATTTCAAGATGCAAGACGAAAGGGTGGTAGAATCTAGAGTAAGCCAATCGGATCAGTTTGACAACGCGGTGGGGCTAATTGAGCTTGTACGTCGGGTAATTGCAGTTGAAGACCTATTGGCGTTAACTGCGTATCTTCCATTAGCAAAGACCGTGGAGCAAGCGTATGCTTGGGATCGTGAGGAATTTTTCTTAATTGCGGGTTTGACTTATAGGGATGTGTTAAACGATGGGCAGTTTCGACAGGTTTGGAGCCTTGCAAAACAATACTCAAAGGAGGACTTATTGGTGGAGATTATAGTGCGAGGTGATCTCCAATTGGAGAATTCTATTCAGGCATACCTATTGATCGGAGATGTCGGAGCACGGGTACTCCTTTACCACCGCGAATTGGAGATGAATCAGATGGTGAGGCGAAAGCAAGAAAAGGAGTGCGGCGGGAAAACGAGGAATCTGGATTGCCGAGATTTCTCCGATGCGGTCGCACGGGAACTCACCACCAATTGGAGTACATTACCGATTGAAGCCTGGAAGTATGAAGTCACCTATTTGGCAGGCATCTTTTATTCTGAAGATTGGATGCTGGAATTGATACGGCAAAATCAAGAACGAGTATTGAGCACCAAGTATTCGGATGTACATCCATCCCAATATTTTTACACCTATCGGATGGTACAGGAGCAGTTGAAGCAGACAGTAGCAGCGAAGAATTTTAATATGCTCCTCCCATGGGATTTGATGCGTGTTGCTACATTGAAGAATCAGTTTACATTTAAAGTCCGACCGGAATCCTTGATAGGTGTTTCTACCGATTTGGATGCCTGGCAGCCGTCGACTGCTTCAACTAATGCAGATGAGTGTTTTCTCGAACGATGGGAGAATCTGTTTGTTCATCAAACGGACCAACCGGAGCTGTTAAGTTGGGAGGCTCTCCATTGGATAGGCAAGGATCATAACAACGTGCCAGGTTTTACTATTGGTAACATTGAGGTGCAGATTCAGAACGAGAGTCACTTGCGGCGACCGGGAACGCCCTATATGGTGGATACCGATCCTCGGTTTTGCAGGTGTCCAAAACGTTACAATTGGCGTGCTGAAGCTAAGTTGGATACAGTTTGGTATAGCTGGCCAGTTATTCCAGGAGACATGTTTACCACGGAGCAGTGCGTGGATGCGTACACGAAATTTTGGGTATTACACCACAAGCACAAAGATCCAGTTTGTTTCAGGGCGGCAATCTTCTGTCGAATGATGGCCTATTGGTGTTCGAAGTTCACACTGGTGCTGGATATCAAGTTGGGAGCGCGGAATATGCAAGACATGCAGATTTACACCAAGCTTCACTATATGTCTACAAGGAAGATTCGAGTATTGGAGCTTATGTGTCTCACCCAATTTTTGCGTGGGGCACATCAAGTTATGCTGGATGATAAGAACGGATTGCGGCAAAAGGCTATGGGCCACTTTCTAGACGAGGACAACAGTGGAGGCTTCCGCAGGATGCGTGACGGATGGTTCCAATTGGTGCGAGAGTGGCAGGCCAATAATAAACAGGCGATGCAGCAAGGAGCTCCTTTCCCACCATGGCGACTTCCCCTATCATGGAAAGTGAATGCCCAATTGACGTTGATCACAGACAGTGTTGCAGCCGGCGTAAGGAATTCGACTCCAAGTACGACGAGCATCAAAGGAGCATCCTCAAGTGGAAAACAGATAGGTGGCACGTCAAAGAAGACCATGGACAGAAAGTAGTTGTTTGCGGGGACGTAAACAAATGAGAGTGGGGCTATGTAGTTAGCCAATAGGACTTTAACTTTTCCTTTTTGGTTAATTTTGGTTAAGTTTTGGTGATTTACCAATTGGTTAACTTAAATCAGTGTAAATAGGCCGGCAGTAAATGTTACATACCTATTGGAGATGTAGTAAGTCAAATTCAGATTCCAAAAGGTAGAACTCTGAAGGTGTATAAGGCGGCTAGTGGCAGTTAATTAGGTGGTTGATTGGTGATAACTGATGAAACCAATTGGGTAGTATAAGTCAAAACAATCCCAATTGGAATTCAGTCTCTTTGTGTGTAGTGCAGGAGCTCCTTCCTGGAGATAGGGAAGTATAGTTGAGTTTTTAGTTTTTTTTGTGACTGTGAATCTGTGATGTGATATGTGGAAACTATGGGAGAAATAAAATATGATTTTGAAACTCTGTGTGATTGGTGATTGAAAGTGATGTGAAGTTAATTGTGTATGGAGAAGATCTGAAACCGATTGGAGTTAACGAACTAGCATGGGTGTATGCCATGGCTTGGTTACCAATTGGTAAAAATATGTTGTTTATGATTGAGACCCCATGGGAATCTGAAATTACCCATTGGTTGGTGAACTGACTGAGAAGATAAGGTGATTGGAGCAAAATTGAGACTTGTGTCTAAATTATATAATTATGAAAAGAAATAAAAATTGTGGGAAGAGATTGTGATTGGGGTTTTGGATAAGCTGTGTGACAGCATAAGATTATGTGAACAATTTAGAGGAAAAACTGATTGGAGATTTGAGACCCATTGGGAAGTTGTGCAGGCATGGTGGCATGCCATGGTCTGAGTACCAATTGGAGATGACTGTAGTGGATGTGAATTAAGCCACATAGGGAAGCTGTTACCCCATTGGTTTTGGAGACGAGTAAAAAGAGATTACCTATTGGAGAATTATCAAACCTGCGTCTGATTAAATTATTAAGAAAAATAGTAAAATAAAATAAAATAAAAATAACAAATGGAGAAAAAAGAAAATATAAATATAAAAAGAAAATTAAAGAATGAAACGAAGTTGCAATAGAAAAGAAGAAAATTAAGAAAGAAGAAGAACAATTGGAGTGATGGATAAAAAGGGAGTGTTGTTGTAGTTGATGCAGCCATGTTGCAGAGAGAATCAATAGTGAGGAATGCCTGGAGCGAGGTTGAGTGACTTCCAATTGGTGCAAAAATTAAGGGAGTTGTTAAAACGCAAATATGGAAGATCCCACTATCTGGGTGGTATTGTGGAAGCCGTGAGTCAGAATACAAAGAAGAAAATATGTGAAGAAATTCACATATTGTTAAAGACAAACAAAGACACACCAATTGGAGCAGTTTTGAGGGAAGAAAACTACCAATGGTTAATCAAATTTGAACCTGAGTATAATTGGACGAGAATTATACGAGAGCCTTGCAGCATTGAAGCATTGATGTTCTGGCAGATGGGAGAATATTATGAAGACAATGGAATAGAAGATTATTGAAGATACAACTTACAACAATAAGGAGGTTAGCCTTGGTTTTATATATGATAAGTTTGAGTTTGGATGCACAATGGGTGTGGAAGTAGGAAAGCATGGTCACCTAAATTAGAACTGGATGGAGCTATCCCATGGGTATTAAAGTCATAATCCCAATTCCTTGATTACATACCTCCCTAGCGAACGAATCAGACCACATTGGATTTATTTTCAATGGGTCAAAATTACTACTTAACACCTCCACATTTACAAGGGAAGCCTTCCATGTTGTATTTTTGGCACCTGTCCTATTGAGGTATGGACCAAGAGTTTCCTTCATAAAGTCCTGCACAATATACCAGTCTAGAGAGTTAGCGGGTTTCATGGCTTGTAGTAGCGGCCACCCAACACGATTAAGTCGTCAGCAGCCCGCCCACCAAATGACTTATAACACAACAACAAAACTTATGAACTTACCATAAATAACTTGAGGTCCTCGTCCCTGCTCAAACGGCCCATGGCAATCCATTTGTCTCAACAGTTCTTCGAAACAGATCGGTAAGACTCCGAAGCCACCTTCTCCGACAACTACGTGTTCAGAACGCTTAAGACCTTGATAAGCGTGTCAGAGTCATGAGAGTGCGCAGGTATGATTTCAAACTGCAGAAGTTCGGCGAGTTTATTAGCATTCGGCCTCTCTTTTGCCTTCTCTAGCAAGCCGTCCTCTACGCTGGCTTCATAGGTGTGTTGCCCACCAATGATGTACCAGTGCGACTTCTTGGACATCCACCTGATGACCTACTCCTCTTCCCATGTGGCATTTTTTCCCGGGACCGCCTCAAGGATCAGATCCATTGCCTTATACGGCCTGCCTGTTGTTGGGTCCACAGTTCCCGGCGGGCCTTTCAAAGGAATGGCTCTCAGTTCGAGTCGTTTCATGATCCCGCCAAGAGCACCATAAAAAACCTTCACGTGCGTCAGCCGCTTTGGAACGATGTCCCTATACTTCATCTCACTCAAAGCGATGTGAGTTTTGTCGTAAGGAATCAGCTCCGGCAATGCATGTTGCCCGTATGGGAATACCTGCTTGAGATTCTTGTCAAAGCTCTCGTATATATCAGTGAGTTCGATAGAGTCCGTCTTGGAGCTGATCTTCGAAGCATTGAGAAGTGCGTCTGCGACAGACATTTGCCCATGGTCCGTATTTTTCAACTGTTTCTTGTGGCCTCCCTTCACCGGCGGCTTCTTTGCCTTTGCCACTAGTTCCACAGTGCCCAAGGGTTCACCAACCTCAATTATCGTAGGTGGCTTCACTGACTTTTTCTTCCGTGCTGATTTTGGCGCGGGCTTATGAGAATTCTTGGCCCTCAGCTCATCCCGATTCCTCTTCAGCTCTGCAAAGGTGTCGATGAAGTCAATGCCGTCCGAAAGCCTCTCGCCACTCTATTGCAGCCCCTTGTCGTTTGCGTTCAAGCAAAGTGCCATGACGCTTCGAAGGGCATCCATCTTCACAACAACAGCGATGTCAACTGGATCTCTAGAAGAAAGCTTGATCGTTAGAAGCATCGCCACACTGATTTCCACGTCGCCTTCCTGGACGTCGACGACCTCAACCGTGTTTCCACCCGCAAAATCGCTTGAGTCGATCCGGCCAACGATGCCCAACTCCACTCTCTCGTCTTCCGACCTCCACGTTGCTTTCCATGCAACAACAAGTTGGCTCATCTCGTATGTTTCAGTGGGTTCGATTCCATCAGGCCAGTCGCGGTCTTGGTTCGGACAGGCCTCTCCAAGAAGCCATTTCACTTTTAAGAGCTTCCTATTTCTACACAGAGAAGACGCTGGTTAGAGCAGATAGGTTCATTGTCAGCAACCCGCCGACGATACAAAGAGAAGAAGTCGCGGAGAGTGGAAAGCAAGAGAATAAACGGATGACAAAATCCGCAACGGAAGATAATGAACAATATACAAGACCGTCAGTGGGACGCCGACGACTCCACACTAAATGAGAAAGGTTGCAGGACAGACTAAAGAAGAAAAGACAGCCTGCAAATTGTCGGCGGCCCGCCGACGATTCGCAACCAGAATCAAAGGAATACATTACGAATTCTAATAAGGGTCAAATAAGGAACTCATGTAATGGCGTCGGTGGGCCGCCGACGTATGACACTGCGACCTTTCTGTCGGCGGCCCGCCGAAGGAAATGTAAGCTTATATATGGGAGCATATTGGACAGCCATGTCGTCGGCGGGTTGGATAAAAACGTCGGCGGCACTACTTTCTGTAGCGATAAATCCCAATATGCGTCTGCGGATGGTAGATAGGCATTGGCCACTCGCAATAAACATCGGCGGCTAGCAGAAACCTTAAGACTATAGGAAAACAAGAAGACAGCAAGAGTGCACGGGATTAATTTGGAGCGCTAAACTTGCAAAAGTAAAATGAATGGATTTAGGATTTACTTTTCTTTATATGGGACCCCGACTGTAGTTTGTCGCGATCGTCAGATTTGATTGGCGGTCATGCAACGGTCGCGAGGATGTAGGGTTTTTCCAACGTATGCCTACTAGGCTAGCTATACTAGGGTATTTGAGTATGATTTGAAGTGCGATTATGATTTGACATGTTGAGATGCCTACTAGGCTAGCTAAAACTAGGGTACTTGAGTGTGATTTGAAGTGTGATTATGATTTAACATGTTGGTTCGAAATGATGGTACGCCATGATGAAGTGCCAGGTCATGACAATGTATGACTTGAAATTTCAAATTATTCAAATCTCACTTGATTACATTGATTGGGAGGAGTTTGCATGAACCTTTGCGAGATCAAGAATGGCGGGTTCGAATTTGATTTTGGTGGCCTTTGTTCAAAATTTGTAACTACGCGCCATTAATGGCTTGTTGATGTCTATAAATTTGACCTTCCAAATTCAATCGTCAATTGTGGACATAATTCTCTAGGGATAGTCCGTTAATGCTAGCTAGTCAAGAACGTCTGGCGTATAGAAGTTTTATGTTCTAGCTCTATTCATTTTTCCTTCACACCATTTCCGCACATTAAATCTAGTTACTACCATCGGCAGATGGGGTTGACATCATCGGCAGATGGGGTTGACATCATCGGCGGATGACGTCGTATCGTCGGCTGGCCACCGATGGTTGGTAAGTAGTATCTGTTAAGCCTTCTCACACGTCGGCGGCCGTGGCTGAAGTCGTAGGCGGATGCTGCACATACCTAGCACAAGCCACAAACCCATACTTATCCTCTCGCTTGTGTTGTCGGCGGCCTGCCGACGGTCACCATTGTCAAGATTCTAGTTTTTCCGTCATGGACCTCGAGCCGATCCAATTGTTCCAACGGAACGGGAGATCTGGCAGATGGAGGTGTCGCAAAGGAGTCATCGTTGCCCTCACCCTAGAAGGATTGTATTATGCTGGTCGCGCAGTTGTTGAGCGCATTATCAGAAGAGTTCCTCTGATTGTGAAGGTCAAAGTGATCAAAGTTTCGGATGAGATACAGATGAATATCCCATTCTCTCAACCCGGACTTACAAGGTTGAGTCAATGCATGGGTATGTCAATTGCCTGGAAGGCCGCATACCTCATACCCTATGCTGATCTAGATGAACTAATGGACGAGACCACTGATATCGGGAATACTTCTTTTGAGAATGTCAAACCCGTCCAAGAATTCCTCAACCTAAGGGTGGATATGGTGGTTGCGCTATTTGTTATCTCTGAGGACAAGAGACGTTGTGCAGGCATGGGCGTCATCTCGGAGTGCTCACCCAAGGGTACTTAGGAAGGATTCCTTACCTCACACAGTTTCTTTCTAATTGTCAGCGTCACGTCTGTCCATCCACTATATTGTGACCACGTTGCTTACTGCGAATCTCCAGAGATTGATAAACTCAGTGATGTTGTTGGTCGTCTGATTCTCTGGAGTGGGTACCAAGCGTGTCCTTTAGTTCTTGATCCTGTTATCACAGACCCTCTCGAAACGGACGACTCTGAAGATTTTGTCGAACTCAATAGATCTGAGCGACGATATGACGATGGTCTCGGTATTAGTGATGAACGTGGAAATGGACACGAGCGTCGGCGGGCCGCCGACGAATCCACGCATATGGATAATTCCAGCAATTCCGACTCTGACGATGAAATGAATGCAGCGGATGTCAAAATTCAACGCAAGCAAACAGCCCGCGGTGACCGTTCCGATCGTCCAAACCCACTATCGCTTCTTGACCGACACCTATGGAGGAACAAGTACTGTCAACTGTTGAACGATGATTTCTCTATGTTTGCAAGGGCAATGATTCTTGTTTGCCTGCCTCACGAGGCTTGCGACTAGCTGGTACTTGGTGATACAGACGTCGGTGACATCTTCGTCTCCGAAGACATCAATTATCAAATGACCACAATGCGTTGGCATCTGACCCACACACGCCTCGAAGGAGGTCCCCTTCTGTCTAAGTGCATAGAGTTTTGCTCAAGCAACTCACCAATGGCTAATGAGCATGACGGACTAGAAGGAGTTCCTAAGAATCCATATAGAGGTGTCCACCATAAACTCCGACCAAAAGACGACCTTCAATCTAGAAAGAGTCGCCGCCTCTGTCAGCCGGACCTGTGTCGTTCTGTGAGTTCAAGGCCTTGTTGTCCTCAGACGTGCCGCCAAACGTTTCTCTAGGAAGATATAGTTAGAATCCGTCACAAGTTTTATGCGTCTAGCTTTGAAGATTGTAGGGAGGTGGCTTACGTAGTTCAGGGTTAACAGCATTTTGTGCCTGGGCGATGCAAGCCGTATATTACCCTTGGCGGCGTTGATGTCTGCGAAGTTGCTTGGTACCGCATTCACGGAATTTCTAAATCCGGCTACCACAATTACAAGAAGGATGCAAGAACTGGTCGTGTGAATGGTTGCCATGGAAATCGGGGAATAAAACGGCCGAGGCCTTACACGATTCAAGCCCGTGGCACAATTTCCACTTTGATAGATGACAATGCTGACTAGATGCCTAATGAGTTTCGAGTCATTGGAAAGAAGAGGGTCGGTGCACAGAAGGTTCTTCCCGCTGCAATGAACTGGAACCATATGCACGACAGGGCTAATTTGGTAAGAGCTCCCCATGAAATGATCATTGTGTTTTCTTGTTTGATGCCTCTCTTGTTTATTGAACTTCATTTCCCATCGGCGGGCCGCCGACAATTTTTCGTCTTCTTGATTAACTCAATGACTGCTTTACATTTATTAGATGAACACCCAGTACAATGGAATGCATGTTTCTCAGTCAGTTGTCAGTCAGATGAAGAATAAGTACTTCCGAAATGTTGAGGTCAAGGCCGTCGGCAGTAATTTCTCCAGGTGCACCGAATGCGACTTCCTTGTTGAGTTTATTTCCAAGTACCCTCGTGGATCTGACGAATTTCAAAGCCTCACCAAGGATCGGAACCGGCATCTCAACTATCAGAGCGCCTGCCAAAACGTGTATGCTGGTTGGACTGCGCAGTCCATTACCAGCCCAACGGAGTTCCTGTGCATCATTCACAACAAAATGGATACGTCAAAGACTGCTATTCCAAGAATGCAACGGATTACGAAGGCAACGGCCGGTCTCGGTCAAAATCCAATATCATGCACAGGGATGCTTACTCACGGACATGGTGATGGAGCCTATGCCCATTACTCTACTTCGCTTTAGCCCGGCGACTCAAACTTCACTATATCATCTCTCTATTGGGTGTTGAGGGCTTTGGAACGCCTTCCCGTAGCTGATTCCAAGGAGCTCTTTATTGTTCCTCTACAGAATTCTTTCTTTGAAGCCCTTCTTCATGGGAAGTCCAGATGTAGTTCCTCCATCCCTAAGTCCAAGGGAGATCCACTGCCTCGCGTTGTTCCTGTTCGACCTCAAATTCCACTGCCAAGGAAACTTTATCTCCAACTTGACAACTCCGCCAAGGATAACAAGCACGATTGTCTACATAGACGGACAACGGCCCAAACACAGCGGACGGACGGACAGTAGGACGGACGGACAAGACGGACAACACTTTTTGGCAGACAATTGCGTGTAAAAAAAAATTACAAACCCTAAATCAAATTTTCAACTTACCCCCTAGTAAAACACGTGTGCCGACACGTCAGACCGCTTTCCACGTCACATCATAGGGTCGGGCGCGCACCAAGAAGGGCCGCGCGCGTACCTAGAAGGGCGCGCGCATACCTAGAAGGGCCGCGCGCATACCTAGCAGGGCCGTGCACGTACCTAGAGGGGCCGCGCGCATCCCTTGTTTGTACACGCGCATCCCTTGTTTGTACGCGCCCCATCCAAAAGGTCGGGCGCATGCATACAAAGGCTGGGCGCGTGCAAAAATTTTTTATTTTTTTTTTAAATTTTTCGCATACGCGCACGGCCCTTGTTCATACGCGCCCAGCCCTTGATGGTACGCGCCCAACCCTTCTTTGTACGCGCCCAGCCCTTGTATGTACGCGCCCGATCCAAAGGTCGGGCGCATGCTTACAAGGCCCGGGCGCGTATTGAATTTATTTATTTATTTATTTTTTTCTC
>OZ020514.1:50274578-50486099 GCA_963971425.1 Bryoerythrophyllum caledonicum | reverse complement strand
GGTCGGGCGCGCACCAAGAAGGGCCGCGCGCGTACCTAGAAGGGCCGCGCGCATACCTAGAAGGGCCGCGCGCATACCTAGCAGGGCCGTGCACGTACCTAGAGGGGCCGCGCGCATCCCTTGTTTGTACACGCGCATCCCTTGTTTGTACGCGCCCCATCCAAAAGGTCGGGCGCATGCATACAAAGGCTGGGCGCGTGCAAAATTTTTTATTTTTTTTTTTAAATTTTTCGCATACGCGCACGGCCCTTGTTCATACGCGCCCAGCCCTTGATGGTACGCGCCCAACCCTTCTTTGTACGCGCCCAGCCCTTGTATGTACGCGCCCGATCCAAAGGTCGGGCGCATGCTTACAAGGCCCGGGCGCGTATTGAATTTATTTATTTATTTATTTTTTCTCGCATATGCGCGCGGCCCCTCTAGGTACGTGCACGGCCCTGCTAGGTATGCACGCGGCCCTTCTAGGTACGCGCGCGGCCCTTCTTGGTGCGCGCCCGACCCTATGATGTGACGTGGAAAGCGGTCTGACGTGTCGGCACACGTGTTTTACTAGGGGGTAAGTTGAAAATTTGATTTAGGGTTTGTAATTTTTTTTTACACGCAATTGTCTGCCAAAAAGTGTTGTCCGTCTTGTCCGTCCGTCCTACTGTCCGTCCGTCCGCTGTGTTTGGGCCGTTGTCCGTCTATGTAGACAATCGTGCTTGTTATCCTTGGCGGAGTTGTCAAGTTGGAGATAAAGTTTCCTTGGCAGTGGAATTTGAGGTCGAACAGGAACAACGCGAGGCAGTGGATCTCCCTTGGACTTAGGGATGGAGGAACTACATCTGGACTTCCCATGAAGAAGGGCTTCAAAGAAAGAATTCTGTAGAGGAACAATAAAGAGCTCCTTGGAATCAGCTACGGGAAGGCGTTCCAAAGCCCTCAACACCCAATAGAGAGATGATATAGTGAAGTTTGAGTCGCCGGGCTAAAGCGAAGTAGAGTAATGGGCATAGGCTCCATCACCATGTCCGTGAGTAAGCATCCCTGTGCATGATATTGGATTTTGACCGAGACCGGCCGTTGCCTTCGTAATCCGTTGCATTCTTGGAATAGCAGTCTTTGACGTATCCATTTTGTTGTGAATGATGCACAGGAACTCCGTTGGGCTGGTAATGGACTGCGCAGTCCAACCAGCATACACGTTTTGGCAGGCGCTCTGATAGTTGAGATGCCGGTTCCGATCCTTGGTGAGGCTTTGAAATTCGTCAGATCCACGAGGGTACTTGGAAATAAACTCAACAAGGAAGTCGCATTCGGTGCACCTGGAGAAATTACTGCCGACGGCCTTGACCTCAACATTTCGGAAGTACTTATTCTTCATCTGACTGACAACTGACTGAGAAACATGCATTCCATTGTACTGGGTGTTCATCTAATAAATGTAAAGCAGTCATTGAGTTAATCAAGAAGACGAAAAATTGTCGGCGGCCCGCCGATGGGAAATGAAGTTCAATAAACAAGAGAGGCATCAAACAAGAAAACACAATGATCATTTCATGGGGAGCTCTTACCAAATTAGCCCTGTCGTGCATATGGTTCCAGTTCATTGCAGCGGGAAGAACCTTCTGTGCACCGACCCTCTTCTTTCCAATGACTCGAAACTCATTAGGCATCTAGTCAGCATTGTCATCTATCAAAGTGGAAATTGTGCCACGGGCTTGAATCGTGTAAGGCCTCGGCCGTTTTATTCCCCGATTTCCATGGCAACCATTCACACGACCAGTTCTTGCATCCTTCTTGTAATTGTGGTAGCCGGATTTAGAAATTCCGTGAATGCGGTACCAAGCAACTTCGCAGACATCAACGCCGCCAAGGGTAATATACGGCTTGCATCGCCCAGGCACAAAATGCGGTGCCTTAAATTAAATTAATTTTTTTATAGTAAGGACATTCAAATACTTGAAGTTTGTAAACAAATTATTTACATTATGCTTACTATCCTTAAACTAGAAATTATGATTGAGATATATAATTAGATGTATCAATGAAACCTTAGCAAGTTGTATAAGGTATGAAGATGCATATACGACATTTACATTTACATTTGAATGCATCAACTTCTTCTTAGTATCCTTACAATTAATTTTGTGTCAATTGCTTAAAATAAAAAGCAAGAACACAAGAATCATTCTATGGTTAAAAAGAAATTGGAGTCTATAATGACATTTACAATATTTGATTCAATTATTACATGAACAATTGTTGCAATCCTTGTTAATTAAATAGGCCATAGTTCATGGCCAAATATAAATGATTTTGTGTACATGATTGCTAAAAGTAAATAAAAAGATACACACACCTTGACAATCTTTGAAATCAATAATAGTTAATGACGACACTTTTAATCAAAGAAAGACACTAGATGACATTGGTGAAAAGGAATCAACATTATATATATGAGGGGTGGACAAATGCTTAAGAAAGGTGGGCACAAGGAGGAATGAGGCTTAAACATGGTCCACATCTTCATTATGCCACTAGCAATAATTCAACGAGATAAAGGAATTTAAAAAACACAAAGTAGTAGGGGACGAGTTCTATTTGTGTTGCCCAGCCCTAGTAGGTACGCGCGCGTACCTATTGGGGCCGCGCGCATACCTACCAGGGCCGTGCGCATATGCCAAATTTTTTTTTTAAATTTTTTTTTTTTTTGTGGTGTACGCCCCCAGCCCTAGTAGGTATGCGCGCGTACCTATTGGGGCCGCGCGCGTACCCAAAAAAAAATTAAAAAAATAATAATGATAATTTTTTATTGCATACACGCCTAGCCCTTGTACGTACGCGCCCGATCTAGAAGGTCAAGCGCATGTTTACAAGGGATGAGCTCGTCCCTAATACAAAGAAAATTGCACGCGCCTATTTTTTGAACGTACGCGCCCGATTTAAAAGGTTAGGCACATGCTTACAAGGGTTCAGCCCATACTTCAAGGGGTTGGACGCGTATCTAAAGAGGTTCCGCGGGTACCTAAGGAGGTAAGGCACATACTCCAAAAGGTTGGATGCGAACTTAAAAGGGTTGGGCGCGTGCCTAAAAGGGTTGGGCGCGTACCTAAAAGGGCCGCGCACGTACCTATTGGGGCCGCGCGCGTACGCCAAAAAAAAAGATTTTTTTTTTGTTTGTGACGCACGCGCCCAGCCCTAGTGGGTACGCGCACGTACACCAAAAAAAAATTAAAAAAAATAAAAAAAAAAAATTTGTGATGCGTACGCATCCAGCCCTTGTACGTACGCGCCCGATCTAGAAGGTCAAGCGCATGTTTACAAGGGCTGAGCTCATCCCTAGAACAAAGAAAATCGCACGTGCCCATTTTTTGAACGTACACGTCCGATTTAAAAGGTTAGGCGCATGCTTATAGCCCATACTTCAAGGGGTTGGGCGCATATCTCAAGAGGTTCTGCAGGTACCTAAGGAGGTAGGGCGCATACTCCAAAAGGTTGGATGCGAACTTAAAAGGGTTGGGCGCGTGCCTAAAAGGGCCGCGCGCGTACCTACCAAGGCCGCGCGCGTACGCTAAAATTTTATTTATTTATTTATTTATTTTTTTGGCGTACGCGCCCTGCCCTAATACGTACGCACACGTACTTATTGGGGCCGCACGTGTAAGCCAAAAAAAATTAATTTTTTTATTTTTTTCGCATAGGCGCTCTGCCCTTGAATGTACACGCCCGATCCAAAAGGTCGGGTGCATGCTTACAAGGGCTGGGGCTAACAAAGAAATTTTTTTTTTTTTTTTTTTTTTTCGGCGTATGCACGGGGCCTTGTCTGGTACGCGCGCAGCCCTTGTTTGTATGCGCCCAACCCTTGTACGTACGCGCCCGATCTAAAAGTTCGGGCGCATGCTTACAAGGACTAGGCGCATACAAAGGAAAAAAAAAAAAAATTTTTTTTTTTTGGGCGTACGCGCGGGGCCCTGTCTGGTACGCGCGCAGCCCTTGTTTGTACGCGCCCAGCCCTTGTACGTACGCGCCCAGCCCTTGATGGTATGCGCCCAGCCCTTGTTTGTACGCGCCCGATCCAAAAGGTCGGGCGCATGCTTACAAGGGCTGGGCGCGTACGAGAAAAAAAAAAAAAAAAAAAAATTTTGACGTTCGTGCGCGGCCGTGTCAGGTTCTCGCGCGACCCTCTTAGGTACGCGCCCAGCCCTTGTTTGTACGTGCGCGACCTTCTTGTCGACGTGTCAGCCACGTATTTGCCTTCGTGGCAGTGGATAAATTGATTTACCTTTAGTCATGGTCAAACCAACGTTGACCCTTATCGGACGGACAACAACCTCTATTGGACGGACAGCGAGACGGACGGACACTACCGGACGGACGGACACTACCGGACGGACGGACGACCAAATAACCCTGATAACAAGAACAGATTCGTGATGGCATTCTGATCTCTCCTTACGGCCCGACGAATTTCTAAAGAAGTCACCGTGGGCTTCTTGATTGTCGGGCACACTCACAAAGATGTTGATGCACATTTCAGTTACTTATCCAAACACATCAAGAGGAAAAACACTTACTATTTGGCTGACCTTATGAAATCCTTCATAGACTCTCAAAAGACTGTGGCTTTCATTCCAGAGTTTGTGTAAGAGGTGGCTAATTTTAAATCTTTTATCAGTGACTTTCATCATGACGGCCCAAACAAGATTGTTGGACTGGCGGAACTTCACCTCTTCAAGTTTTACGTCGAAGAAGGCGACAACGTTGGTTGGGTGGTTATGAGATACAAGAAATCCACCACGGATTCCTCTTGGCTCCTTCCAGGTATGCCCTTCATTTATTGTCATTCGGTTCACACTCAGCTTCTCTTCCCGTCGGCGGACCGCCGACCAAGTCACAATCCTTTTTCGGTTTCACTCATGCATGGTGTCATTTTGATTCTTTTCCAGGTAAGCCCATTAATAAGATGTGGAAGGCCGATGCCGAAGGAAACCCACGCCTACCTGTCGGTGAACTCAAGCCTGTCCGGTTCAAACCCCTTTGGGGTGATTGCACCATAAATTGTAGGAAGAAGAATCAGGATAATAAAGTTGCCCGGGTTTCCGCGGTCACCGAGAAGAAGACGTTCATCCAGGACGGAATTGCAAAATATATTGATTTCTGGAAGTCTAGTATGTCCTACGATCAGAGATATGCACTTGACATGGTGCCCTATGTTGACTATTGGACGCATATTCACAGGGAGATTTGAACACCATATTCATTATATTGGGAGATTAGGAGCCTCCCAAAATAATATGAAAAGCATGAGCAAACCTAAATATGCAAATGTTTAGTGATTTGCATAGTAACCTTTGAATACTATCTTTCGAGTTTGGTGTCCACTAAAATGGGAGGTGCGGAATTATTTTCAATGTAAAATTAGGCTTGAAAGAAATTAAAGTACATTTTTAGCTTCAGTCAAGCTGAAAGTAAGCAACACTTACAACTCCAAATATCATTCAAAAACAAAAGATCAAATGTCAAGGTACGAAAATGCATTTCTCAAATCGAAACACACTATCAGCTCGAGTCGAGCTGAATGTGACCCAACAATTCCTATGCGATAAAACATTCAGAGTAGTAAATATCGAAGGGCAAATCATCAAGCCCAGAATTCACTTCTCTCCAAGAAGAAAGCCATACACATTCAGCTCGACTCGAGCTGAATGTGCCCAGGCAATTCCTATGCGATAAACCATTCAGCATAGCAAATAATAAAATATCAAAACTTTAAAATGTATTAATCTCCACAAGAAATGGGTGTACACTTTAGCTCGATTCGAGCTAAAATCACGCCAACAAATTTCGATCTTATGCACACATTCTTGGATACTAGTATAAGAGTAACATCTTTGTACTAAAAAAACATTGCGAAGAAGACGGCTCGGTATCCATGATCAAACTATCTTGGATGATTTGAACTTGATTTCTAGGTATCTTCACAACAGGAAATTCACTCCTACTTCTAGACTTCCATGCAGTCAACAGAGATCCCGTGTCCTCCCATTGCGGAAGTTGCTCGTCATCAATTGTCCATTGTAGACCGTTGGAAGAGGCCCATCCATTATAGCATCTTTGGACATTTGCATCGCGCGAAGTGGGCCGGAAGTACTGTATTTTGATAGAATTAGGCCTTTCCAGATCCGAATTAGGGCCCGAGAGAGCTTGTGCAATCCAAACAGGATGTTCATCTCCATCACACGGTCTTAATGCAACAAAATGGCCTGAGTAAACGTCTCGATTAATCCGAAAAGAAGGGGCTGGCCTATCTCGACTCTGCCCAACAAAGTGGTCATCTTCATCATGATCCTCACGAACAGCGCCCACACTAGTGAATTGGTCCTCGATTGTCTGACCAATACGACTAGAAGGCCAAAAACCATCCTGTAGAGAGGTGGGCAAGTCCATTGGTTGACTAAGTGACTCTCTAACTGCCCGCCAATAGTAGCTCAAAGGCTCATATCGCCTTCGATATTCACCTGTACGATCCTCACGTGCTTGATGCTCCCAATATGAAATGAATCCAGAAAGACCTTTAATCACTTCAGAAAGATTGCGCATTGCCTGTGGCTGCAATGAAGGTGGTTCTTCACGTGGCCATAAAGACCTCCCATTTGAATCCTCCTTCCACAATTTGATCCCACCCCCTTCTCTTGGAAGCCAATCATCTTGATGACAAAGAATCTTGTATTTCATCATGGGACATCCGTTGGAATCAACAAAGAATTTGAATTGGTGAGCCTTTGCATGGCCCTGTAATGCTTCGTCTCCACCTGCAATACCTTCACTAATAAAGGACTTGAAGTCCGGGACTTCTTCAATCAAGTGGGGGATTGTTGGCACACTTTCGTTCTCCATAAATGATCTCATGAGCAAAGGGATCGTGGAGAAACTCTCCTTCTTCAAAGCCATACTCCATCGACCGAATAATGCATCAATGTCATCATATGTGTGGCCAACAAGCATGAAATTAACATAAACCTCTCGGAAGATACCCTTTGCAACAAGAAGAGACCAAAAACAAAACACATATCTATTTTTGTTGTCACTCACCACATTGTCCATTTGCACATGCAAAATAGGCGGCAAAGGTTTTGCAGTAGCTAGAGACTCAGGTGCGGCACAGAGGAATGGGACACAAGTATCTGAAGCTCCTTACAAAACTGCTCGAAACAATGCAGTTCTCCCCGAACCCTGAAATAATTGTCGGGATGATGTCTTCGAAGGTTGTTCTAAATCTCGCAACAATCTAGCAAAAGATCCCACTGTATAGTTGACATCATATGGCTAAATATCCAAGCCATAATGAGCATATCGAACATCACCATGACCATGTGCAAGCATTCGACTAACAGAGATGGGCAACTTCATTAGACCATCCAAATGTTTCGTCTTGTGAGAGAGGACAGGAGATGCAGTCTTTGAGTGATCCATCTTGTCGTGCATAATCGTAACACATTCATCCGGCAACTCTTGAGAGCGGTAACGGTTGGAATAATACAACTCTCGATGAGCCCATGCTGAATCCAAATGGAGATTCAACCTCTGCTGCCACAATAGCGCAGCTTCTGTTCCAGGCTGCTGCAATCTCCGATGGGAATGGTACTTATCACACGTTGAACAACGAGCAAAGTTATCCCCAGGTCGTTTTGCATCGTAATCGGAAAAATGGACCCGCCTAATCTTACTCAGCCCTGAAGTGGAAATTTGGGAAAGCCCACAATTAACTAAATGGGCATCAATTGCAGGAATTTGATCTTTCCACTTGAAATTTGCGGGAAGAACTTTGGCCACAGATGTCTCACCCGAAGGCAAGATGCGGGACTTGTGGGGCATGTGGTCAGCATTCCTATTAAGAATGACACGTAATGTTGCGGTAGCAACTACTATGTGATTTCTAGGTTTCCGTTTCCCTGAATTACCATGGGGTTGCGCGACTACACCAGCCGCTGCATCCTTGGCATATTCATAGAATGAGGTTTCACTGACGCCCATGATGTGCTGCCAGGCAGCTGCGCACACATCAACGCCCTCAATGGTCACCACATTTCTACGGTTATTGTCCACATGAAACTGTCCGTCAACATCTAGCTTCATATGCCTTCTAAATTGAACGGAGGTTCCAAAATACATCCTCATCTGCAATACCTTAATCTTCAATCGTGAGAAGCGTTGAACACAACTCCTAGAGCAACAGCGGTTTCCAGCAACAGAGTTGATAGATTCGTCAGAGAGGAGAATTGATGATTTTGTTGAAACCATGGTTGAAGGGATCCTAGATGAGCTTTCATAAGACCGAGTCCTCTCTCCAAGAGACCGGGTTCTCATTGCCATTACAGAATTGTAAGTATCACGCTGCAGGTGATGCAAGAGACTGACACTATTATAGAAAACTTGACCAATAGGCCAAATCTTAACACAATAACGCCATTCGTCCGGTGCTTCATCTTCAACTAATGTCCTGGAGACCTGAATGGCAACGTGCGTATCACCTAATGGAGCATCAGTCCCAGAAATAGCCGTGGCGTGAAAGTTACGAAGTATTCCAGTGGCAATTGTAACACCGGACAGGTTTTTCATTTCGACTATCTTACCAACCCAAGAATGCCTTGGGAGAACTTTGAATTCCATCACATCAGCATCTACTGGATTGTGGAAAGACGAGTTGTCACTTGACAAATCAAAATCATCGTCGATTGAGGCACCGGTTGAAGTGTCCATCTCGGCACTGCAAAGTTAAGGCGAAAGTGTAAATAATTGTCGTAGTATGATAGAACTCCAAGGTTCATCCCACATCAATCAAAGTAAACAAAAAAAAAGCATAATTGTTCATCTCCACGATTAGGTGAAGACAAAGCACATTCAGCTGGAGTCCAGCTGAATGTGCACTGCATATTTAGCTCGAGTCGAGCTGAATATGCAGTGCACATTCAGCTCGACTCCAGCTGAATATGCACTACACATTTAGCTCGGGTCGAGCTGAATCTGCACTACACATTCAGCTCGGGTCGAGCTGAATATGCAGTGCACATTTAGCTCGACCCGAGCTGAATGTGCACTGCTTCAAGCTAGAGTACTAAATCAAAACCTGAAGCACTCATACCAACAAAAACTACGCATTTTGACAGTTGTAGGAACATATATGTCATAGTGACGTACAAATAATAAAATGAAGCCCTAAACCTGTACTACGGAGGCAATTGTGTTGACGCCGAAGTATCACCTCCTTCCTACAACTTTTTCATTAGGCCAAAATCTATGCATGTCTTTTAAAGTTGACCTAGAATAATGTATCTACTTCTTGCTAGAGTACTGAATCAAAACCTGAAGCACTCATACGAAGAAAAACTACGCCTTTTGACAGTTGCATGAACATATATGTCATACTGACGTACAAATAATAAAATGAATCCCTAAATCAGTACTAAGAAGGCGATTATGTTGACGCCGAAGTATCACCTCCTTCCTACAACTTTTTCATTACATTGAAAATGATAGTATCAAATGTGCAAATCAAATGCCAAGTAAATCACCATAAAGTTTAGACAGAAGTCACTTACAAATGGTCCGATTGCGTGCACCAAAACGTCTTGAATGAGGAAGGAAGAGAAAACCCTACTCTTTGTCACGGCCGCAGCAACCATTCACGACCACACACCTCCGCATCTTTAGAAATTCCAAACACAACTAAGTTGACCTAGAATAATGTATCCACTTCTTGCTAGAGTACTGAATCAAAACCTGAAGCACTCATACCAACAAAAACTACGCATTTTGACAGTTGCAAGAACATATATGTCATACTGACGTACAAATAATAAAATGAATCCCTAAACCAGTACTAAGGAGGCGATTGTGTTGACACCAAAGTATCACCTCCTTCCTACAACTATTTCATTATATTGAAAATGATAGTATCAAATGTGCAAATCAAATGCCAAGTAAATCACCATAAAGTTTAGACAGAAGTCACTTACAAATGGTCCGATTGCGTGCACCAAAACGTCTTAAATGAAGAAGGAAGAGAAAACCCTACTCTTTGTCACGGCCGCAGCAACCATTCACGACCACACACCTCCGCATCTCTAGAAATTCCAAACACAACTAAGTTGACCTAGAATAATGTATCCACTTCTTGCACAGAAATTTGACTTCGAATGCAATAGGTCTTTCAAATGTCAAGGCATACTTCGAGACAGTATAGATTCACGAAGGCTTACCATATTAGAAAGGTGCAAATAGAGAGAGAGAGAGAGAGAGAAAAGAGGTTGGGGTGTATTGACCACGTCGAACAAGTTGCCGTTAAGAAAAGAGCGGGAATGACATCACGTTTAGTGGGGAGGAGCTGTTCTAAATAAAGCATCTTTCAAACTTGACCAAAAAATTAACAAGCACACAAGTTTCTCCTCATATCTCGACGTATTGGAAGTTTCTATTTACATGATCAATTTAAGGTTATCGATTGGGGTTATGGGTATCAATTTAAATTTGCAAGAATCAATTTAAATTTAAGGTATAGAATTATGTATCAATTTAAGGTTATCAATTTGGGTTATGGGTAATTGATTACGGTCATTTATTTCCATATTAAGGATATTGATTATGACTAGATTATAAAAGTAAAGATTTAGGTTTAGGGTTCAAATTACATTTTGACATTTAGGGTTTAGGGTTTAAGGTTTAGGATTGCAAGTCCATGGTATGAAGTGTAAATTATAGGGTTTAGGGTTTAAGGTTTAGGATTGCAAGTCCATGGAATGAAGTATAAGTTATAGGGTTTAGGGTTTCGGACTAGACAATTCTAGAATTAGATTTATGGATTTGGATTTAGGGTTTAGGATTTTAGAATTTAGTGTTTGGGGTTTAGGATTACAAACTCTTGATTACAAATTTGATGTTCATAACATTTTTGAAATTCCATGTTAAAATGCAAAAAATCTAAAACCTAATTTATTTTTTTCTATTCTATTCTATTACATTATTAAAATTCATGCATAGGTTTCAAAGACATATTTATATTTTATGTAGATTGTTGTTACCTTTTTTTTTAATATATTTTGTGATATAGAAACTACATTAAAATGGTTGAACTAATGCGTTGCAAAGCAAGCGCCTACTGCTAGTATGTATTTAAAAATACAATCTCATTATTGAAGTTTCGTTTCACAATAGATTAGGATTCTCAATCCATGAAAGATATTTGATACTTTTCAAAATTAGATTTTTAATTTGAAGCCTCCTCATCCATTCACTTGATTCCAATCTACTTAGATATTTATTTAAACTCAATATTTTATCCATGATATTGCTATTAGGCCAAAATCTATGCATGTCTTTTAAATAATATTAATTGTTTTGAACATATAAAAACTTTGAAATTATATTTTTGGTTTTTATATATGTGCTATCACAAAAAGAAGAAGATTAAATATTGTAACTCAATTGTTTAATCATAAATCTTCCAAAAACAATAAATTAAAAAATATATATTGTATAATCCCAGTGTCTTTGATTTGCGTTCACTACAAGAAGTTTTTGAGTATGATATTTACAAGCCTATAGAGTAGGTGCAAAATGTATATAACACAAATTGTATATAATAATGGCAATTTCTTTTCATATTGTAAGATTGTCATTCATCATGTAAAGTTGCAATGGGCCCATTCAATAACAACATGTCCAAAATAGTCTTCACCATCACTTCAAAGCCATAATCTTCCAAATTCTACTATGAAGGAATTAATAACATTTGTATTAACCCCTGAAGGACCAGAGTCTCCTTCGGGGGATTTCTGATTTTGGGCAGGTTCCTAAAATTCGAAAAAATTCTTTTTTCTCTAATTTTTTTATTCTAGATTGCCTCTGATAAGAGCTTTGTAGACATATTTTTATTTTATTTTTTGGATTTGTGGTTTGAAAGTTAGTATCAGTTAAAGCCAAAAGTAGAGACACCGGGCACCTCAAAGTTTTTTGACAAAAGTTTCTATTGACATTGAGATTTTTCACACATATAAAGAATATTTCCTTTTTGGAAATTTTCAATAAAAAATCTTGTCTTTAATGTAAAGAGGCATTTTATTCTAAGTCAAACATTTTCACACATTGTCGGGCAACGGGGGAAAAATTCTTCATCTTTTCTACATAAGACCTAGAGATCTTCAAATTTTTCACTTTTTATTTTTTCAACAACAATATGTGGTGAAATCCTTCTTATTGACCGTTTGGATTATCATTTGAATACATACGTAGTACACAAAATAAAACGTGAAATGGCAATCATTGAACCTCCACTCCTTGCACACTTGTTTTGAATATGCTACACCCCTTTTCTACCTCTAAAAATTGGTGGGTTGGGAAATAACATCATGCCTAAGAAAATGGTAAAAGATTTAGACCTTGTACAATGCAAAAATTTGATACAAAGTGAAGTCAAAGTCTGCTGATGTACTCAACGCAGGGAAGAAAAGCAACCATTGTTTTGACTTTAAACACTAAAATCTATCAATCTGTACGGTGAATTGCAACCAAAATTTTAAGGCATGTTTATATGGAAGTCTATTTTAAGATCTTACGGTTGAAAATCCAAAATTCACTTTAAAGAACCAAATCAAATGGACAAATTATGAATTGAAATGAGAAATTTTAGGCTGATATCCAAATTTTAGCTGCTTTGGTCTTCCTAAGATGAGATTTGTGTAAAACTCATATATTATAGTTTTAACTCAGTTGCATTTTGGAAGCTAATGGATAAGGTAACCCCTTGTATCCAATGAGAACTCATCATCAACACCAATAAAATTAGGGTATATTCAACTGACTTCCATCCCATTACCACCTATTTAGCTCCAAGTGAAGGTTAGCGATTCAAAAGAATCCCGTACATTTTGCCGGCACTGTTGAGGGTACCAATTAGCAGTCGCCGACTAAAAAAGACGAAGACATTGTTGTAGGAGCCCTAGCAGCTGTTGTTGAGACCCCAACAGCTATTGCTGGGGGCCCCAACGACTGTTGTTGGGACCCCAGTAGCTATTGCTGGGGACCCCAGCGACTGTTGCTGGGGGCCCCGGGAGCTATTGCTAGGGGCCCCAACCACTGTTGTTGGGGCCCCTTTAGCTGTTGTTGGGGACCCCAATTATTGTTGTTGGGGTCCCAATTAGTGCGGATGGGGCATAGTATGGAATTCAATATGCAACCCGGTTTAGAAGAACTGATTCAAATTTCAATTGTTGGATGTTTTTCATTTGTAAAATGTTGGTAGGCAAATTGATTTGAGTCCAAGTTGTAAATGGAATCCTCTAGAATTTGATGTAGCATGTACATGAGTTTTGAATTTTGAATTTTGAAATCCATGTGCATTTATTACGTGATGGTGGTGGGATGGTGTTAGTTGTGATTTGAATCTTGCAATTTGATTGCTGAGATGTTGAAATGGTGGCTCAATAATGTTGAAATGTATTGTATGACTTGGTTTTTTGAATGCACAAGAAGGTCTAAGTTTGTGTGCACATTTGAATTTTTAATGCCACTTTGTCCTTCCCCCTCCTTGTCTTGAGCTCTAATTACTTATCTTTCTAAAAACATACTTTTCTTGAAGTGAACCACCAAGGGCAGCATAATTTCTTTCTTCATCTTTGCACTAATCCCTACTGCCCCAACTCAAAATGGCAGCCAAAATTTTCACCAAAAATTGCAAAACTTGTTTCAAAACAAAAACCTCCTCCATCTAAAACCTCCCTACAAAAATCACAGTATTGCTTGGGGTAAAGGAAATAACTCCATAGTAAACTACACCTAATCTACAGTAACTTCCAAAAACAAACGAATGAAACGGACTTCAGATGAAAAAATGGCAGCCATTTGAACTTCCCCGAGCTCATCCGGAATGTCGTTTTTCAACATCAGGGACGTTTAGGGGTTAAATCTTATCTTTAGGTGATATGGAATGAATTTTCTTAAATCAATACCAAGGCACAATTCAATTTTGATACGATAAACAGTCTTATAGAAAGGACATTTTGATTTAGTGGTAATCTCAATGCTAATCTAAACCCTAATCCTAAACCCCAAACACTAAATTCTAAAATCCTAAACCCTAAATCCAAATCCATAAATCTAATTCTAGAATTGTCTAGTCCGAAACCCTAAACCCTATAACTTATACTTCATTCCATGGACTTGCAATCCTAAACCTTAAACCCTAAACCCTATAATTTACACTTCATACCATGGACTTGCAATCCTAAACCTTAAACCCTAAACCCTAAATGTCAAAATGTAATTTGAACCCTAAACCTAAATCTTTACTTTTATAATCTAGTCATAATCAATATCCTTAATATGGAAATAAATGACCGTAATCAATTACCCATAACCCAAATTGATAACCTTAAATTGATACATAATTCTATACCTTAAATTTAAATTGATTCTTGCAAATTTAAATTGATACCCATAACCCCAATCGATAACCTTAAATTGATCATGTAAATAGAAACTTCCAATACGTCGAGATATGAGGAGAAACTTGTGTGCTTGTTAATTTTTTGGTCAAGTTTGAAAGATGCTTTATTTAGAACAGCTCCTCCCCACTAAACGTGATGTCATTCCCGCTCTTTTCTTAACGGCAACTTGTTCGACGTGGTCAATACACCCCAACCTCTTTTCTCTCTCTCTCTCTCTCTCTATTTGCACCTTTCTAATATGGTAAGCCTTCGTGAATCTATACTGTCTCGAAGTATGCCTTGACATTTGAAAGACCTATTGCATTCGAAGTCAAATTTCTGTGCAAGAAGTGGATACATTATTCTAGGTCAACTTAGTTGTGTTTGGAATTTCTAGAGATGCGGAGGTGTGTGGTCGTGAATGGTTGCTGCGGCCGTGACAAAGAGTAGGGTTTTCTCTTCCTTCTTCATTTAAGACGTTTTGGTGCACGCAATCGGACCATTTGTAAGTGACTTCTGTCTAAACTTTATGGTGATTTACTTGGCATTTGATTTGCACATTTGATACTATCATTTTCAATATAATGAAATAGTTGTAGGAAGGAGGTGATACTTTGGTGTCAACACAATCGCCTCCTTAGTACTGGTTTAGGGATTCATTTTATTATTTGTACGTCAGTATGACATATATGTTCTTGCAACTGTCAAAATGCGTAGTTTTTGTTGGTATGAGTGCTTCAGGTTTTGATTCAGTACTCTAGCAAGAAGTGGATACATTATTCTAGGTCAACTTAGTTGTGTTTGGAATTTCTAAAGATGCGGAGGTGTGTGGTCGTGAATGGTTGCTGCGGCCGTGACAAAGAGTAGGGTTTTCTCTTCCTTCCTCATTCAAGACGTTTTGGTGCACGCAATCGGACCATTTGTAAGTGACTTCTGTCTAAACTTTATGGTGATTTACTTGGCATTTGATTTGCACATTTGATACTATCATTTTCAATGTAATGAAAAAGTTGTAGGAAGGAGGTGATACTTCGGCGTCAACATAATCGCCTTCTTAGTACTGATTTAGGGATTCATTTTATTATTTGTACGTCAGTATGACATATATGTTCATGCAACTGTCAAAAGGCGTAGTTTTTCTTCGTATGAGTGCTTCAGGTTTTGATTCAGTACTCTAGCAAGAAGTAGATACATTATTCTAGGTCAACTTTAAAAGACATGCATAGATTTTGGCCTAATGAAAAAGTTGTAGGAAGGAGGTGATACTTCGGCGTCAACACAATTGCCTCCGTAGTACAGGTTTAGGGCTTCATTTTATTATTTGTACGTCACTATGACATATATGTTCCTACAACTGTCAAAATGCGTAGTTTTTGTTGGTATGAGTGCTTCAGGTTTTGATTTAGTACTCTAGCTTGAAGCAGTGCACATTCAGCTCGGGTCGAGCTAAATGTGCACTGCATATTCAGCTCGACCCGAGCTGAATGTGTAGTGCAGATTCAGCTCGACCCGAGCTAAATGTGTAGTGCATATTCAGCTGGAGTCGAGCTGAATGTGCACTGCATATTCAGCTCGACTCGAGCTAAATATGCAGTGCACATTCAGCTGGACTCCAGCTGAATGTGCTTTGTCTTCACCTAATCGTGGAGATGAACAATTATGCTTTTTTTTTGTTTACTTTGATTGATGTGGGATGAACCTTGGAGTTCTATCATACTACGACAATTATTTACACTTTCGCCTTAACTTTGCAGTGCCGAGATGGACACTTCAACCGGTGCCTCAATCGACGATGATTTTGATTTGTCAAGTGACAACTCGTCTTTCCACAATCCAGTAGATGCTGATGTGATGGAATTCAAAGTTCTCCCAAGGCATTCTTGGGTTGGTAAGATAGTCGAAATGAAAAACCTGTCCGGTGTTACAATTGCCACTGGAATACTTCGTAACTTTCACGCCACGGCTATTTCTGGGACTGATGCTCCATTAGGTGATACGCACGTTGCCATTCAGGTCTCCAGGACATTAGTTGAAGATGAAGCACCGGACGAATGGCGTTATTGTGTTAAGATTTGGCCTATTGGTCAAGTTTTCTATAATAGTGTCAGTCTCTTGCATCACCTGCAGCGTGATACTTACAATTCTGTAATGGCAATGAGAACCCGGTCTCTTGGAGAGAGGACTCGGTCTTATGAAAGCTCATCTAGGATCCCTTCAACCATGGTTTCAACAAAATCATCAATTCTCCTCTCTG
Source organism: Bryoerythrophyllum caledonicum (assembly GCA_963971425.1). Taxonomy (NCBI): domain Eukaryota; kingdom Viridiplantae; phylum Streptophyta; class Bryopsida; order Pottiales; family Pottiaceae; genus Bryoerythrophyllum; species Bryoerythrophyllum caledonicum. The sequence continues at coordinate 50,469,383 of OZ020514.1, read as the reverse complement.
ACGAATCTATCAACTCTGTTGCTGGAAACCGCTGTTGCTCTAGGAGTTGTGTTCAACGCTTCTCACGATTGAAGATTAAGGTATTGCAGATGAGGATGTATTTTGGAACCTCCGTTCAATTTAGAAGGCATATGAAGCTAGATGTTGACGGACAGTTTCATGTGGACAATAACCGTAGAAATGTGGTGACCATTGAGGGCGTTGATGTGTGCGCAGCTGCCTGGCAGCACATCATGGGCGTCAGTGAAACCTCATTCTATGAATATGCCAAGGATGCAGCGGCTGGTGTAGTCGCGCAACCCCATGGTAATTCAGGGAAACGGAAACCTAGAAATCACATAGTAGTTGCTACCGCAACATTACGTGTCATTCTTAATAGGAATGCTGACCACATGCCCCACAAGTCCCGCATCTTGCCTTCGGGTGAGACATCTGTGGCCAAAGTTCTTCCCGCAAATTTCAAGTGGAAAGATCAAATTCCTGCAATTGATGCCCATTTAGTTAATTGTGGGCTTTCCCAAATTTCCACTTCAGGGCTGAGTAAGATTAGGCGGGTCCATTTTTCCGATTACGATGCAAAACGACCTGGGGATAACTTTGCTCGTTGTTCAACGTGTGATAAGTACCATTCCCATCGGAGATTGCAGCAGCCTGGAACAGAAGCTGCGCTATTGTGGCAGCAGAGGTTGAATCTCCATTTGGATTCAGCATGGGCTCATCGAGAGTTGTATTATTCCAACCGTTACCGCTCTCAAGAGTTGCCGGATGAATGTGTTACGATTATGCACGACAAGATGGATCACTCAAAGACTGCATCTCCTGTCCTCTCTCACAAGACGAAACATTTGGATGGTCTAATGAAGTTGCCCATCTCTGGTACTGGATAGATTGTACAATCTATCTTTCTCAAGATTTACAATCTATCTCCTAAAGTCATTGTTACTTCTATTTCCTATTCAGCTCGACTCGAGCTGAATATGCATTACTTTCTGTATATATTGTTGTTCACCCTCTGTGTGCATTATGTTAAAATTCAAGTAGTCCTCTCCCTTGTGTGCATCCAATTGTTGAGTACTCATAAACTTGCACAATCAGTTTGAGTCGAGGTGTATGTTGATCTTGTTTAGTATCAACTGTCGTTGCATTTTTTGGGCATGTTTGTTCATAACCTTTAATCAAATTTGCTGAATTTCAGATGCCCTAAGCCTTGAAGTCGATTTCATAAAAGATGATGCTGCCTCTTCTGAGCATCCTTCTATAGTTGGTGCAAAGCCCATTGATGCTACTTTGGCCATCAACTCACAAGTATAACTTTAATCTCACCAGTTCATGGCCAAAATGATTGTGCTGTCTTTTGCAGTGCTTCCTTCTTCGTAAAATATTTTGTGCTCTATTGTTATATATTGTTTAATGTTTAGTAACATGTACCTCCACTCTTTCCCATTTGAATTCCAAGTGGTCGAGCCACTAGAGAGCGTTCATAGCGCCGTAGTCCGTGTTTCTCGTTCAACCCCTAGAGTGGTCAAACCGTGGTTAAACATTGTGTTTGACTTGAACGGTATACTGTGTGTGTGCGAGGAATTCCGCTTGAGGTCTGCTACGCAAGCCTTCAATGCATGTTCTCTGCCACACTCAGTAAAGGTTCCAGCGAAGGTCGGCCCAAAGCTAGTGTATGTTCGTCCTGGCTGCAAGGCATTTTTGGACGTTGTTTCCAAGTTTGCATCGATATCGGTCTGGAGTTCGATGAAATTGAACACCACTAGTAGCATCGTCAATTACCTCTTCCCGAAAGCAGTCTCACCAAAAGTTATATTTGGACAAGAGCATTGTAGGAGAGTCGTAACTGCTGTGATACATAATGTACCTCAATATCTGAAGGTTAAGAACTCGGATAAGGAGGTATTTCTGAAGACGTTGTCGAAAGACCTTTTTACAAAAAAGGGTGGATACTTTACGAAGGAGAATACCATCATCATAGATGACAGCCCGTACAAGCATGTCCTGAATAATCCGGAGAATGTGCTTCTTGCGGAGACTTGGTCCTACAAAGGGGATGGATGGAACGATAAGTTCCTTCTCAATGTCTTGCTGCCGTGGCTCCAAAAGCTCCATAGTATTATAGAGTTAGGGCTGCAATCTTTTCGGCAAGAGAATCCCTTTGGTCGTCCGACAGTTTGCTCGGATCCATATAGCTTAGAATACATAGAATTAACGCACGCGATTATGATATCTGATGGGCTCGCAAATTCAAAGTAGTTCATTGGTATCAAACATAATTGTCGTGATGTGTTATACTATACATATCTTGTAATTCAAGTGGCAGTTGCCAGTTCTTTGATATTTGATTGTAATTGTTTGTTTGTTATTGTTGAGTTTGTAAGTTTTTGTTCTCTCATTGCTTACATGTTTGAAAAAGAGCCATTCACCATTTTCTCAAGTAAACTATTGTATTGCCACCATGGATTCCTGTTTTGAAGTCTGAAGATTGTGGATATCGAATTCCAAGAAATCAAAATGATTTGTACCCCACGGAGCAGCTGATTATTTGATGGACTCTTCGATGGCTCCAATTGAAGAAGATGAAGTAAACAGCCCCCCACCAAAATTTTGCATTCGAAAGGTTGCCTCCCGTTCTATTCTTCAACCTCGTCAAATTCTGGGGTCCCCCGGTATTGATAGGATTTGTGGGAAAGGTGACCAAGTGCTTGTTCGCGAACGTGAGGAATCATTGTCTCTTCCCCCGAAAAGCATGGTATTCCCCCCTCCCCTTCTCTGTATTTGTCCTAGGTCTTTTTTTGGCAATGTGCACATTCAGCTTGAATAGAGCTAAATATGCACAAGTTGCATTTTAACTCCCTTTGACCCTATGTCATAGGATCACGCGCTTCAAACACTTGCTGGTGTAATTCAACCACCTACGACGGTGCCATCAGAGAAAATGCCCACAATTCCTACTACGTGTCGGCCTGTTGCAACGGTCGGAAATGATGAGAACAAGCTTCAATCTCTAAGTGGGAAAACGCATTCTACTATTGAGGTTGGTCATATTTTTTGTTATTGTTTAATGTGTTGTATCTTCTCCTCTTAATCAACATTGTTTTGATTTTGCATGTTTCACGAACACCTAAATTGGACATAATTATTTGAATGGATTCCACGTCATGGTGTTTGTATTTTTTTGACATGTGTGGCTACATATTCAGCTTGGTTTTAGCTGATTTTTGTGGTCTCTTTTGCTAGGTGCTTTGACCGACTATGCAGCGTCAAAGTGCTTCCCCAAAGCATGGTTTAAACCAAAATTCGAAGTGTCACTCTCGCCGTTGCCACTCGCTTCCTGTGCCTGTTGTTACTTGGAATCAACGAATGCAACGCCAACGACTGCAAGAACATATACGTGCTAGTCAAATGCCATATATCGGTTACAGCCGCAAAGATGAACTTTAGAGGGGTAGGGATGAGCTGAGTAAATCTAATTCTAGTGACGTGGAGAAGATCAAGTAGATTTATGATCTCAGTGGTACAAGTGCACATTCAGCTTGGCTATACTTGAATGTGCATTGACTAGTAATTAATGTGTATGTTTTTGGTCGTAGTAAAAGCCTTTTTCTGCATGGAAAGGATGATGCATGTTTTGTATATGGATTACTTCTATCATTTTATAAATAAAGTCTGCAATTAAAGATATTAGTTCATTTGATTCTCCCATTTGGGTACTGTTTGCCTAACATCTTTATATTATCTTACAAATATGGTGTTGTACTTCTATTCTAATCATGTTTTGCTTCATCACTACGGTAAAATATTTGGATTACTCAAGAGCATGTACCTCCTAAATCCCTGGAAATCTCCCAATATAATGAATATGGTGTTTTTGTGGTCGCCTTCCTCCTAACCAGGAAGCTCTTCTTGAGGGATTTTGGCCTTCTAGTGATTGGACAATTGATCATTTCCGCAATTGTGCTGCGCCAAAGGTGTTTAAATCTGCTCCGGATACTTTTCCGGAGGACGAAGCCGATCCATACCCCTATTGCGGCCCTGGGAGGAGCCGTCCAAAATAGACCTTCAATCCCATGCGTGACGTCCTCCTCGGTGATTTTGTGCTTGTCTGCCCTTCGGATAAGCACTATCTTCCAGTCTGGATGGGCCGAGTCCTGACAAAGGTCAATACAAACCGAGGAAAGACTTATGGTAACTTCCAAGTTGAATGGTGGACACCGGCGAGATCGAAGAAGGATAAAAGAAGTACGATCGCTAGAGAATGTTGGACCAGGCCCTGGGTAAAGGAAGATGGGATTTCTCAAATTACGAATTGCAAATCCGTACTCTACTTGCATCGCTCTCCTTCTCACAAGAAGAAAGGACCTCCAATTCATCATCATATCCCTAAAGAATCAGCCACAACCGCAATTGCTTGTTTGGAGGCTGGCGGTGTCTACATGAACCCTGATGAAGACATTGAGGACTAATTCCCTCCACTCGCCGACTTCCCTCACCTCTGCACTTGCGCATCCGTCAGCATCTTGCAGCCATGCCCTGCAAGAGCGCACATGCATCGACAATCATATGCCTTTGCATTGTTCTCTCTGTCGGCTGCCCGCCGATAGCTATCCATGCTCATTGGAATTTGCTTTCCGGCCTCGCCAACCTCCACTATATTGTTTGTGACCACTTTTAATTGCAAAATAAAATGGTCACGTCTGCTATCAGCCGACACGCTCACCTTTGTAAACTTATGTTTCTATTATTTGGACCTCTGCACTATAATGTTTTCAGTCTTTTATTGTGTCGCGTTGGCTATTCAGCCCTTTATTGTGATGTTGTGAAGTGCAAATCAAGATGGTTTCCTCGGCGGGCAGCCGACATACTCAGCCTTAGGTGTATTAGAGATCTTCTGACCCAACTCCCGTATAATTACCCAGTTTTTTGACAAATCTTAAGGGTTCTTTAGAAAATTTCCGGAATCTTTAGATTTTTCCAGAATCATAGGGTTCTCCAAAATCTTTAGGATCTTCTAGAATCCTCGATAATTTGTTCTATCTTTGGTAAGAGTTTCGGTTTCTTAAGAATCTTAAGTGTTTTGAAGCATATTTTGAGTCTAAAAGAATCTTGACCATTTCCTGTAAGCTGGCCGCTTACAGGAGTAGTCAATTTTAATGGTTTAAAAAGAAAAAATATGGCTACTTCATCATTTTTTCTTATGATTTCGGTTCTTTAATTTAGACTCTAAATTATTTTTTTTGTCCATGATTGATCATTTTGTCTAAAATTAGTCAAATATTAGTTAATCCTATTGTTAAGTGCGGGTCTATTTTTTATTTTGATTTGTTATTCTGATTACGTGTGCAGTTGATGGTGATGGTGAAGATGATAAGAAAGAAGATGAATATGAGCACGGATTGGAGAGCTTGGATGAAAAGGCGCTTGATATGGACAATGATGATCTATCCGGTCCGACTGGTCTATAGTTTGGAATAGATCTCAAATCTTACTCCACCATCTAGCTTGGATATCCTACTTCCTCCGGAAGCCGTTGCTTACACTCAACCACATAACATTCAACAAGCCACAACCTTACACATCCTAGCAATGACCGACTAGGAGGTCTCAACTTCCTCCGTCTCTACTCACACAAGCTCAACAATGACTCTAGACACAAGCAAAGTAACAAAGAGAAGAGTACTTAAACCAAGAGCCCAAAGCTTCTTAATACCCAAAGGCCACTAGCTACCCTCCAAAAACTAGGTCTACAAAAGGTGGGAAACGACATCTAGATCCTAGAATTGAGGGTTGCCTAGTCAACGGCGGATTACCGGTTAAACCGTTAAACATGAAGATTCCTGGTCCGAGACCGGTAAAAACATACTTTAACAATAGAAGGTAGCCGGAGAATTCACTCAAGTGGTAGTGATCGGATGCGTAGTGGGCCCTATTGACATCACTACTCTCATCCTAGCGTTTAATCAATCATACATAGCATTTAATCTACCTTACCAAGCAACATCCTATCAACGGATAGGAAAAAAATCCACAATAACATATAACTTAAGCTCAAACGGAAGACTTATCCGAAAGAGTGGACTTATCTTCCGGTAGATCCATGGGGGATGGACTAGAAAATTGGGAGTATCCACGGGCATAGAGTCAAAAGGATCCACCGGAGGGTTAGAAATCTCAAACGGGAGGTCTACCGGTGGATTGGGAGTATCTACAAGTACATTAGAAGTATCCACCAATACATAAGAAGTCTCCACCGAATCAACAAGCATAGCTACCGTAGACTCAACCAAAGAATTCGTTTGTAAGAAGAAAAGATCAACCGGCTCCTTCCCAGGAGGATTGACTGGGAGACCTTTGGTACTCTCAGATACTTCCTGGGTACTTGGATTCTATCCTTCCCCAAGCTAGTACCCGCCCGCTACACAGGCTCTGCCCGGTACCGGGCTCGTACCCAGTCCATACCCGAGTTAAGCCCGGGTTAAAGCCTTTTTAATTTTAATTTTAATTTTACTTATTTATTTATTTTTTGTTTTTCTTCTTTTTGTCTTTTTTTTCTTTCATATAATTATAAATTTCTATTCTTTTGAATAAGAATTTAAATCTCTAACAAACATCAAAGAAAAAAGAGGAAACCTAAACAATTAAACTAGAAGGATAAACTACAATTAATCTATCTATTTAACAAAAAATTTAACTAGCTAATTTAGCCCTAAATAGTGATTTGGATCCTTGTCCCGGAGATTCTTCCCCGTCATTCTCTTTAAGTTTTACCGGGCATATAACTTGGTTGTTTAAGGCCAGATTTTATCACCATTATAACATTAATTAAATGCCATATTAAACTATTTCTGGACTATGAGGTAAATTCTAGACTAAGGACTAAAAGAAAGATCCGGAGATGTGCCTCATAAAAGATAGTGAAGCATAAAAGTCGAGGAGTTTAGAGTACTTTTCAAGCATTAAATGCATCACCAATGACACTTATGAAGGAAGAAATGGCTAGAGCGACCAAATTTGAATTTAGACAATACGTGAGTCGGGAACATGCAACCGGATATCTCCGGGTGAATATCAAAGTGGAAACCAGAGGAAGAACCGAGTCGTGAAAACAGAAATTGATGGACATACCGTACATTACAAATGTGTGGTTGGAAAAAATGTGGCAGGGAAAGATGGGACAGAGCTGCCGATATAAATTACTCGCAATTGGTAGAACATGCAACCGGATATCTCCGGATGAAATCAGAGTAAGAGTCCAGTACTAAACTGTTTCATTAAAAAAAAGTGTCAAACAATAAATAAAGGGTGGCCGTTGCTAAGAGGCGCGTGTAATCTATGGAGAATCGATTCAACTATTCTAAATTAAGTGCTTTACAAATGCCCTCTACCCGTCCTGTATGGTGTCTCCCAAATGTTAGATAATGGACTATAGCCTTTCTAGGATTTTTGAATGGATCTAGATCTGCAACAACAACACATTTAGACCACAAGTAATGCCTTGTTCTAGGATTAAATGAGGCCTTTTTAAAGATGTGGAGAAACCTAACATAGCTAGGCCTTGGAGTCTGTTTGCTGGCATAGCAAAAAAAAAAATCTGATAAGATGTCTGGGGGCAATAACACTTGGGCCGCCTCCATGAGCCTATCTGGACGCATAGGAGACCAGATCCGGACATTGAAATACCGCAGTAGTATTCGAATAACATTTGCCGTGTCATCAAAGAAAGGCAGCTCCGCGGAGCGGGACTTGGCCGAGTCAAGGACCTCGTCCGAGCAGAGAGGACCGCGGAGAGATATGATTATGACCTGCAAATAAGATGGCACGACCATAGAATTAGAAATTGAACATTGAAACGAAGAGAAAATATGGTAGGAGGAATTCGAGTGACATCCTCGACCGGAGATCTCCGGGTGCCCCTCCCAGACCAACGTTCCGAGTCGAAATGGTCAGGAGAATACTCAATAGTGTACACAGATATTGGAGGGTGAAGTTTGGGGGCGAGACACTAAGAATAACAAATCAAAAGAAGGACCTGAACAAATGACGTTATTGACAACAACATTTATCTTCAAAATTGAAAGGTCAAAATTCCATAGACATTTTTGACTTAACATTTAAAAAGCATAGAGTTTCTAATATCCAGTATATTTCATTGTTCTAAGGCGCCAAAATTATGCCCTTCACCACGGAGTGGGCCTGAGGGGAATTTTTGTCTACTGCATCACTAGCAAACCTCAATGGATTCCGTCTAACAAAGTCAGGAACATCCTCATTTGACGATAGCAGTACGGAGAGCCATGGGAGAAAAATGGTGGTCAAGAAGGTTTCATCCGAAAACCCAGTCCATGATGGCGGATGAACTACGCTGAAGGGATCGTTAAGGACGTTCTTTAGTGGGGTATCGTCCACAAGCAAGACATCCATGGCAGACGTGGGCGACGCCTTGCGATTATAAACTTTCAGGTCCTTAAGGAAAATTGGCTTTTTGGGATGGGATGGGAGCATATATGATGTTTTTGTGCAATTGGCCTACGTCAGGACTCTCACGCCTTCCGGAATGGCAGCACCTTTCTTGCGCAACTCCTTGATGATATCCACAATATTTTTTTCCACCACTCTGCTCCAGAATGAGAGAGTTGCCTTCTCTCCCACGAAGTTCAGGAGTTCAGTGGAACCAGACCTTACTTTGATGTCTCTCGGTTGTCCCTGTTTAAATTCCTCCTTGTGCACAAGAAGTCCAGTTAAGTCAAACACGACATAATAAACTCGTTGTCTTGTTACCTGATCCTCGGTTGGAGGCTCTCGGACGATCGTAGTAAACTTCTTCGGACCTGAACCCAAAATACGAGTACATAGACTGAGATGAGGAAGTTGTTCAGCACAGGGAAATTGCAATTATACATATAGAAGTGTTCCGCACTCACAATCTTGAAATGCTCGATGGAAGAATGAGCACTATATAGATGAAGGCACGTAAGTATGAATGTACATATTAGGCACCTATGACAATAGGTGGAGTATCCCTAGAAGTCTGAGCTACACCAGCGACTTGAGCAGTCTGTGCAAGGTTTCTATCACCAACATCCTTCAACTATGTTGATCCTGCCGACACTTGAATACCAGTAATGAGGTGGTAAGAATACAGTCTGCGTAGAGTGAACTATCCTGAGAACAATCAAGAAGGTTTGATGGACAAGTAACTATTCACCTTATCTTTTTGGGCCCTTGTCCGAACTGTAGGCGGAGGAGGAGGAACTTATGGCACATGATTCTTCGCGATTGCCTTCTTCTTCTCTTTTTGAGCCAGCTGCCCGTGGCTCCGCGGAGGGCTGCGCGGAGGGCTCATAATATGTAATTTACGCAATGTTTATTGCGCCAATGCCTCACTCATGGTGTGATCGGTGTCACGCAACGTCAGGTCCTCGGCATTCTTGAACACAACCTCCACTTCAGGACGCGTCGTCAAAGGGTTGTCCAGCGGGAGATCTCCGGGTGCTCTGTGGGTGTCGTCGAACTCCAAGCGATCGGACATTGCCATGTCATCGTCCAAATCTGGCGGAGGAGAACGTTGCCTTTCGGAATGCGAACTGGTTTCCTTTTGAGAGGTACGCGGTCTAGCGTCCGGAGTAGAGTCGCTTGTTGAACTAGGCGAGGCACGCCTGATAGGAAGAGGTGGTTTATCATCGTTTACCTGCATGGGGTCCATATGGGTCCGCGCACCGATGAACCGCGCGGTTGTGGCCAAGGATTGGAGTCTAAGGTTGGGAACCGTTGATGAACTCGGTGCATACCGCACATCAATATCAAGCATCGTGGCATCAGTCGTATGCGCCACATTGACGAAGTCACTGTGGAAAACATTAAGATGCAATGTTAACATCCTATCGATTCGGATCCACTTCTACACAACCGCGTCATCCATCTCGAATAGAAGAGGGACCTTTGCGTCTTTGGGGTCTATCTTACCGAGCTGTGTGAAAACCGTTGGCACCACTTGCCGTTGGAACGTCTGCAATTAGAATAATTTAGGGTGTAAGCATTCGAAGATCTCCGGTGGATTGGCTTGGTTGCTATGAAGAATGAGCGCATCAATGGAAATAAAATCTATTCAGGTTGAAAATGTAAGCTTACCGAGAATGCGTCAGATTGTGGACGACCATACAGTTGGGGGGCAGGTTTTCCAAACTCAAACCACTTCACTCTGCACATTTGCAGCTGCTTTGTGAAACTCTTCTCCTTCCGCAGACCCGTCAGATCTTGGTTGAGAGCGCGCGAGAGTTGTAGCAGGGTCATGTCTTTGGGGTCTAGTTTTGTCCAAACCGGGATGATGGAAAAATCGGAGATCTCTTCGAGCGTCCACGTTGATGGCAATTGAAATGACAAAACCCTGTGCACCTCCATAGTATGCTGACCACCAATAATGTAAAAGTGTGTCGAGTCCCTTAGGCAGTCCTCCTTCGTCGGCTTGGTCGCGAAGAACTCCACCTTACTTCCTTCAGGTTTCTTCTTCAGTGGCAGGACTCAAATGTGAATCTCAAGTGCCGTGGCCTTCGAGGACGCGCGAACTGCGTTGATAATTCCTTCAAGCCGTTCTATCTGGATGCCCCTGTATACTAATCCTCTAGGGGGGGCCCGGTGTAGGTTATCAAAATGAACGAGCTTCACGACATCCTTCTTTGTGACAGAGGTCTTCTACTGTCAAAGGCTTATTCTTGAGTATGTAAACGTTTTTGAACGCGTCGTCGAGAACCTTGCCAATTGCTTCCACTTCAGTCCGCTTCAATTTGGTGAGGTCACCCTGTGTGAAGTTCAGGCACTGTTCGATCGCGAGGCCAGGCTCATCGGCCTTTGCTTTCTTCCCCTTTTCCGCATGCGACGAGGAACGTGGGATCAAAGTCTTTAAGGTGGTCTTGCATTTTTTTGCCGGGGTTGATGCTGGTATCAGGGATTGATTGGGAGTTGGATCTGGGACGGGCTTTCGGGACTTTTCTTGTGCTTCTGCCATCCACCTCCACTGCTCATTAATGTACTCCGGCATCCAAGTATCACCCGTGGGAGGGGTATATAAAAAGTTCTCATTCTGGCAGGTCTCCACCATCGCATCCGAAATCTTAGATGATTCTAGTATCAAGCCGTATATGAGAGGCTCGGTGGATGAGTCCACGTTCTCTTGGACGACAACAAGACAGACCTTGTCATCAAGACCCTGCATCTCCAGAACCTAGAGACCAATGTTGAGGTGTCCCCGTTTGCCAATCCGAAGCTGAGGGACGAATTCCCAGGCACCTTGAAGAGTTTTAATGAGCTTCATGCCCCACTCGGTCATGCTCCTTCGACATATGTATACGTAGCCGACATTGTGAATCCCTCTGTAGACAAACTCAGGAAGCCAATACTCTACAAACGCCCCAAGTCCCCGGGACGACATTCAATCGGAAGTGTGGTTGTCCACAAATCCCTGCAAGATGATTTTGAAAGAACACACATGTACTTAGAAATCACTGCAGTTATCCGGTCTTCAATGGGAAGTTCAATTTCATTCGAGCCCATCGCAAAAGTATCTGGAGATCTCCAGCTGATTTGTGGAAGTCGAGTGCATCCGTCCAGGAACGAATCCTTGCTGCTCAGACGGATCCATTTCTGTTCTAAACCGGAGATCTCCGGTTGATGATTCCGAAGTAGAGGTTCCCGATATTCACATGTCCATCAACGCGTAACTCCACAGCTTCAAAATGTCCGGAGATCTCCGGCTATTTCCGAGAATTACTAACGCCTGTACAGGGTTTTTAGATTCATAAGACCGTGACATCATCCGGAGATCTCCGGCTGAATATTGGAACTCCGTATTCGATTTGGGATACAACCAGAGATCTTCGGCAGCAGCAAGTACGGCTTTACATAGCACTAATCGCATCAGATCATCACGCGTTTATTCTCAATCATTCACAGAGAAGTTTGACATATAACTCTGGAAGTTTGACATACTCACAAAACAAGTTACATAATAGAGAACACAAAGAAATGTATCAAAAGCTCACACAATTCTTTCAAAACTCGACCTTACACACAAGAAATACAATCCGAAAATGTTTCGATGGAATGCTAAATGTGACGATTCTACATGGATTACTCTTTTCACATTGAATCGGACCGGACTCGAAAGACTCAGTATGGACAAACACATTCAAACGTTCATAGAATACCAAAATCACACGCATATACATGAATAGATACACAATTATGTTCACGGGGCATCAAAAAACCAATCAACTATAGCCAAACAGACATATGAATTCTAGTACGCAATTTCTGAGGTTTCTCTTAATCATTCAAGTGTTTGCCCGCTCGGTAACAATAGAACTAATTCAAAACTCACTCAAAAAAAGGAACCCCACCCGGTTGCTCGGACTGAGCTTAACAGTTCAATATTGTGGACATACCGGTTTCCATGCCATGAAGTCTCACTCGACGTCCCTGCTGTAGTCGCCATTTTCCAACGTCCTCCAGGAACTACTCTGGATCAAAGCGTATACACAGCTCTGCAGTATATCAACATTCAACAACTTAGAACTACAAACTCTACAATTACTCAGATGCCCTAGAATGTAAGGTCCAGTTCTTATTGACAAGAATTCGACGGAAAAAATTTCAACACTGCATAAAATGCTCATTTGTGGCCCTTCTAAAGTGAATGTACAAAACACCAAAACCCTATACCGTAAACTCTACAATTCCGCTCAAATGATTAACAATATCAGTACTATTCAAGTCTCTCGAATCCTAATAAAGCTTACCGCACCCTACATCTGCTCCAGTGACGATTCTAAGCAGTCCTGAGAAAATTCGACTGCAATAACACTGAAAGCCATTTTTGAGACGTTACATACCTCTTCACTTGCCGAATCGGCGCACCCGTACGTCGTGGTCGTTTGTGTCGACGCCACCCTCAACCGCAGCGTCGTTCGCTCTTCGCTGGTGAACCTAGGTGCTCTTCAAATTTCTTCCTTATTCAATAGCTCTGTTTTAGTCCTCCTCTCCGACCTTGAGTCAATATCCAGAAAACAACCTCTCGACGGTACGCTAAAAGTCCGTCATTTAAATCAACACTCACCTTGCACACCAACGGCCTCTCACAGCGCATACCAACCTAACCTAATGCGTCGACGCCCACTCCGCGAAACAAGAAAGAAAACCCCTCCTGCCACTTCCGCTCACTACCTTCGACATTACGAAGACAAAATCCATAAAAAACAAGAAATGGTTGATGCTTGGAGTTCCCATAACCCAAAGAGGACAAGCTGAACGGCTCAAGGGTGTGACGGCTCATGATGACAGTGGGTGAAGTAAAAAATCAACTGAAATCACGTACATATACAACGTGTACATTTCACAACCATGACATTGTCAATGTCGTGAGCATGCGTGACAAGACGTATTGATACCCGGTTTCATGGATATTAGATATGACTAGAATAGATACTCGGGTTCACCGGGTATTAGAGTAATTATTATACTTGAATCTAAAACGACATAAGTGAAAAAGCTTAATCTCCTAAACCGTTACTCTCCCTCCCTTCTTTCCCTCATTTGTTTTTTTTATTATTGTTTTACTCTCCCCTCCTTTTCCATCTCCATCTCTTTTTTAATCTTGATTCTAATATTTTTTAGACTCCCCGTGATTACAATAATTACACATTCTTAAATTAACTTACTACTCTAAAAAAATTCCCTTACTCTCCCTCTCTTACTCTTCCTCTCCCTTCCTCTCCCTCCCCATCTCTTCTTTACATTTGATTTTCTTTTTAGATTCCCCATATTACATATTCTAAAAATATAAAATACTCTAAAAATAAATCGTTCAAGTCTCTCCCTCTCTTACTCTCCCTTTCTTCCTTACTCTCCCTCCCTTACTCTCCCTCCTACTTGTTTTTTACTTATTTTAGTTTTACTCTCCCCTCCTTCTCCATCTCCATCTAAATTTTACTTTTGAATTTTAATTTTTTGGATTTCCCCTTATTTCAATAAATTCACATTCTCAAAATAATTAACTACTCTAAAAAGCAATCCCGCACTCTTCCTCGCTTACTCTCCCTATCCCTTACACTCCGTATCCCTTACTCTCCCTATCCCCTACTCTCCCTATCCCTTACTCTCCCTATCCCTTACTCTCCCTATCTCTTACTCTCCCTATCCCTTACTCTCCCTATCCCTTACTCTCCCTCCCTTACTCGCCCTCTCTTCCTTACTCTCCCTCCCCATCTCTTTTTTACATTTGATTTTTTTTAAGATTCCCCATATTACATATTCTAAAAATATAAACTACTCTAAAAATAAATCGTTCAAGTCTCTCCCTCTCTTACTCTCCCTTTCTTCCTTACTCTCCCTCCCTTACTCTCCCTCCTACTTGTTTTTTTATTTATTTTAGTTTTACTCTCCCCTCCTTCTCAATCTCCATCCTTAGTTAATAATATTGAACTTTTGTAATAGTATTTTTTTTTCTATTCTATTCTATTACATTACTAAAATTAATGCATAGCTTTCAAGGATATATTTATATTTTATGTAGATTGTTGTTACTTTTTATCTTAAATATTTTGTGATATAAAAACTACATAAAAATGGTTGAACTGATGCGTTGCAAACCAAGCGCCAACTCCTAGTCATACTACTAAAATCATAATTTGCGCAGTAAACCGTGGAGTGAACTATCGCGTAGTCATCCATGCAGTGAACTACAAGACGCTACAGTCAACCGCGTTGTCAACAATATAGTGAACCATTCCACCTTTTACTTTTTAATAATTTTTAATATTTAAAATACATAAAAATGGTTGGGCTAATGCATTGCAAAGCAAGCACCAACAGCTAGTCTACTCTAAAATTCAATCCATTACCCTCCTCTTCTTTATTCGCTCTCTAACTAAATTATAATGTATCAAAATAAATAGTTATTGTTCAATTCTCGCTAAATTTCCTTACACTCTATGGTATCCAGGTTTTTTTAAAAAGTTATGGTTATTAATAAACTTAAGGTTATAGTTCATAGTTATAAAATAATTTTAATTTATAGATTTATAGGTGATATAAGCCCTCGACCTTCATGAACCCAGAACCTTCCACGGTGAACCATGAACCGTGAACCCTAAACCTTGAATCTCAAACCGTGAACTAGAAATCGTGAACCCTAAACCCTAAACCCCAAACCATGAACTAGGAACTCTAAACCCTAAACCCTAAACCGTGAACCGTAAACCCTGAACCGTGAATCGTGAACCGTGAACCCTAAATCCTAAACCCTAAACCCTAAACCTAAGCCCTAAATCCTAAACCCTAAACCCTGATGCACAATCTAGCCTGAATACGGAAGCTATAACCAAATTCATAGGACCGGATTGCTGTACTTCTAAAAGCTTCTGCTCAGTTATTTGTGTACGTATCTTCTCAAGCATCCATATAACTTCTGTCGAACTAAAAAATATTGGAGATTATTCTAATTGGTAACAAATGCCGACGTTCTACTTGAGTCTTGTAATGCCAGATGAACAATAATAGTAGGCAACAGAGGGCTGACTACTTCCCTTCGGTCGAGTATAATTTAATTCACAAAGGTGAGTACGAGAAGTCCAATACGAGTACATTATACTATGATTTAGTCTAAGATGTGATATGGCCCTAGTATATTCAAAGATACATCATGGGGCATACTTCATCTTCCGTTTTCTAATTTGCAGCACTTTGGGAACTAGATGGTATCCTTACAATACGGTCATCCCAAGAGTACGAGCCTTTCATTATCATGAGTGGAATGTGGCCTCGGTCGTGGGCACGTCGAAGAATGCGCACTATCATGATGGTGTACAACAGTTAGTTTGAAGGAGCATGCATGTCCAAGATTCTTTTAAAATTTGAATGCTTGAATTTTACCTCCACGAGGTGATGGAAAGGTTGATAAGAGTATCCTTCAACTCAGCTCTCATCTTTTTTTGCTCTGGAGGTTTGAGATACTGTAGGAGCTGAGCAAGTCAGTGAGAGTGTTCGCGTGCGCGACATCGTGCTAGATAACTGTAGGAAAACGATTCGACATTATTCCAGGAATGTTAAGTATGTTTCCTCGCAAAATTTTGTACGCGCTACCTATTTGTGAGGATTGGTCAAGATTGTGTTGCATTCTGCCCTTTGAGTCGATCGGGAGCTGTCGTGTAGTGATTCTATAACAAATTCGTCTCCAGAGATACAGTCATAGCCCGGAAGCAGTAATTTAATTCGACTCGAGAATTAAGATGACGTAATATCTTGGCGTGTGAATCCCAACTATTAACCGGGTTTTGCAACTGTATCACACCGCCATACCCGCGAATATTCCGTACGGCTGGTGTTTCGATCAAGACATCAAAAGCCAACTGGAGATCTCCGGCTGTTGATGCTGTGCTAGTTTGAATTATGCCAAGATCGCTTGCTAACCACGGTTGCTACCCTTGAATCCAGTGGCTGTCATATTCTTCAAACGCAAGATCCCCGGAGATCTCCGACTACTCTAGTGTGAAATGTTCATAGAAAGTTTCCTCGCCAGCCTAGTTCTGTATAATCGGAGATCTCCGATTAAATACGAATGGAACTTTTAGCTCCACCCTTCTCTTCCTTACTTAAACAACAAGTCGTTGTTGTTGATCATTCTCCACTCAACCGGAGATCTCCGGCTAGCCCATCCAAAGATATTGACGTTGGTCATCCAGTTCGATTCTACATGCACTCAATTTCTCATTGAGGGCATCAGCGACCAACCGAACATCCAACGATGCAGCACGGGAGTATGTCTGATTGAGATTGGTGGGAGACTGACTCGGAAGACCTTGCCATGGTCGCAGCTCAGGGCCCCGATTTTGGACATGTGAATTACACGGGTGAAGATGATCCATCCCAAGAGTCTACTAGAAGGTCGGAGTTTCTGTGGTCAGGAATGTCCGTGAAGCTTATGAGGCCAGGTTCAGGCGAAATTGGAGAAGCGTCCATTGTTGAGGTTCACCCCGTGGGACAATGGCTTGGAGTTGACATACCAGTCGGTTCCAGTGAGTTTGTATTACTTAGACCAACGGCCATAACGTCCACGGCGGAAGAATTACCACTCATTCCCTTGCAACACGGATACGATTGACTAGTTCACACACTTCGGCGGACTGTCCTGTGGAGAAGGGCGGATGTCATGATTCCAACCGGAGATCTCTGGTCCGACGACTCCCCATTTGTACCACGAGAGCGATGGGTTGGACTTGAAGTGCAGAGGTTGGACGGAAATGGGTTGGTGCACTGCTCTGGGAGAATCATGGCCGCGTTACCAGCGGATCATTTCCGAAGTGGATGCTTGGGAGAAGATAATATTGGTGTAACTGTCCTCGACATTTTTGTGGGGGACACGGAGAGAATTATGAGTCATGAATCATGCCCCATTCTTGAATGTTGTTTTCCTTCCGGACGGTCTTTGAAAAGCACAATTGACCATTTCGCATCCCTCCCTTTACAACTTGATTCTGGTGCTCATTTTGGGGGTCGTGTGAAGGAGCCATACCGCTTCATTTCCCGACAGCAAGACCTTAACAAGAAGGAATCCTTGTACACGAAGAGGACTACGGACGACAAAATTCGCAAAGTCAGCTCGGAAAGGTGCTCTTCCAAACGATGTTGCCAATATTTTCAACAATCCTAGACTCTTTCTGTTAGACAAAAATTCTATGACAAATCCTTTGAAGACAGAAAGGAGTATGCGATCTTGGTAGGCGGGCAATTCCACTCCATTGATGGGGACCGAAGAGAAAGTACGTCACGCTCTTGGGAACGGAGGTCTGCTCCGTTGCATGGTACACGATCCATGGAATTCGGAAGTCCACGTTTCACACGTACATCGGACATTATAGTAGAGGAATCATCAATGCAACTTACGATTACAAGGGCATCAAGCGCCAACGGCTTGCCACTATACAAGCGATGGGTTCAATGACGTCCATTATTAATGACGATGCGGATCAAATGCCTCACCAAATGCGGAGTGTCGGGAATGGTCGGATTGACACTCTCAAGTATCTTCCTGCGGGAAACAACTAGAAGCAAATTCGAGCCAGTGTCAATGATGTACGTCAGTCCCTGCATATTGCTATGGATTTGTAATCTCCTTCCTCAGTCGACCGAAGGCGTAGTTTCTGAACCGGAGATCTCCGGCTAGGTCATCGTTGACATGCATTGACCTTCATTTGATTAACTTTGTACTTCGCACTATCTGTTGGAATGTTCTTCAGAAATTTTCTTCTCACTGGGTTATTATTTCATTTTGCAGACAAACGACTCGTACGGTCTCCCTCCTGTAAGACAATCCACACATAGTAGGGTAAGGAGGAATTCTTTGGGAATGTTGCTATTAAGCCATCTGGAAGCACCTTTGCAAAATGCAGTACTTGCGATGAGTTCAATCAATTCTTACTGACGACTCCAAAGGGAACGCCCGCATACGAGCTATTCTATAGCAACAGGCAGGCTTACTTGAATCACCAACAATCATGCCGGAAGCTTTACGCGACATGGAGAGAGGAGTCGAAGGCGAAGCCGCTGAGCTTTCTTTGTGTCATTCACGATAAGATGGACACTGCGAAGACGGCCCTGCCACGCATGTGGAGGACTACTAAGGCCACGTTTGGTCACGGACAGCTTCCCATGAATGTCACCGGAATGGAGGGCACACGGTCATGTCGACAAAGCGTATGCTCACTATGCTCCTACTTTATGGCCTGGAGATTCGAACGCCACCATATCCTCTCTGGCAAAACTTTTTAGGCGGCTTGAGGGAGCACCTCTACATGAGACGCGTGCGCTCTTGGAGCACCCACCTCCAAACTTGATGTTCGCTGCGCTCATGAGGAGAAAGAACAGGTGCGTCGACGCTTTAGAGCCTGTGGAGCCCAGTGCGTTTAAGGGACCGTAACCGTTGCCACCGAAATTGTTTCTACAGCTCGACAACTCAGCGAAGGACAACAAGAACCAATACATGATGGCATTCTTATCATTGCTAACAGCTCAAGGTGTCTTCAAGGAGATACAGGTTGGCTTCTTGGTGGTCGGACATACGCATGAAGATATTGATGCTTATTTTAGTCATCAATAAAAAGAACTGAAGAAAAGCAGTACTTATATTCAAGCGGATTTGATGAAGGCATTCATAAAGTCACAAAAACTAGCCTTCATGCCGGAAGTTAGCCAAGAGGTGGTCGACTTTAAATCGTACGTTGATGGTTACCTATAGAGTGGGGCGGCACGTCTGGTGGGACTAAGTGATATGCATCTTTTCAAATTCTACGTTGACAATGACGGTGTTCTGGTCATGAAGTTCAAGAAATCTGCGGTTGACGTAGAGTGGTTATTGATGAACAGAGTGCCAATAAAACTCTAGAAGGTAGATGACAGCGGACGTCCCATGCTTCCAACAGGATCTCCCAAGCCCGTCCCTTTCAAGCCCATATGGAGTAATGAGGAGCAGAACCCATTCAAAAACCAAGTTGTTGCCAGAGACAAGGCCAGAAAAGCGACGGAGAACAAAAACTTCAGAAAGACGGGGCTTCGGAAGTACGTGGACTACTAGGCGTCCGGAATGTCTAAGTGCACAAGGTACGCAGACTCCACCGCCCATACCTGTAGTACTGGAAGGACGTCATCGACGAGCTTGACAAGCCACTTCCTCAATCGCCCTCCGAACTCGAAGAGGGATTCAAGCCTGCCCATGATTGGAGAGGCCCTCATGAGGGAGGTGAGAATCCACTAGGATCGCTTCCACAACCCTTGGATGTCACTCCCGAAGATGAGGTTCTCGAGCCTTACTGTGGACCCGCCAATGAAGCCCCAAAGTCCACATTTAATCCTTGGCGTGATATTCGTCTCGGGTACTGGATTTTAGTTAGACCTAGTGATCCAGACATCTATCATGTCTGGCAGGGTCGAGCAGTTTTGGACGTCGTCAGGGATGAGGGTAATGTCAACTACGAAAATTCCTCGTTAAGTATTGGGAGCTGGATAACAAGCAGAAGAATCTGAAGAGGAAGTACCGGGACTATTGGGAAGCCACTTGGGTTCCGGACCAAGAGAAGCCTATATGGTGTCATGTGAGTTTTGTGTTGTTTGCGACTTGGTCAAGCAAAGTTAACCAACTTACGAGGTCCATTCCACGTAAAATGAAGGAAGCAGCGCTTGTGAACTTAGAGAAAGCAAATGCCGCTGATCCCTGATATGGTGATCAGTCACAATATCTAAAATTCTGTTTTGTGAAATCATGATTGTGAAAAATCTCGTAGAGTCTCTACGTCCTTACGAAAGAGCACCGGAGATCTCCGGCTGTGAAGACGATTATTATTTGGTCCCGAGTTCGACATCCCTTCTTTCAACTCTCGCCAGTCATGTGAAGAAAACCGGATTTGTGCTTTTCCATTCATTGTAATTAGGATACATAGAGTATTGACATAATCACTATTGACTGGTTTATGCCACCGGAATATTTTCAGACCCGCATGTCTCTGAGAAAGCTAACCGGAGATCTCCGGGTATAGAAGTCATATTTCGTGGACGGAAGGATGTTCATGTATTGCCATGTTCAAGTCGGTGAGATCTAGCCGGAGATATCCGGATAGGAGATTCACATCCACCATTCTTAACACTAGGGTCCACATTTCCCAATTTTGAGCGTACCTAGGTGTTCTGAAGAGTATTGTATCATATCCGAAGATCTTCACTGACTACGATACTGCAATTTATCTGTCGATGGAACTTGTTTCAAAATATCAGAGACCTTTTGGGCATTCTCCTAGCTGATTCCTTCTTAGATTTATGACATGCCACTGCCTAAATGAAAATGGGCGGTCAATTACACAGTTCATATCAGTCATCCGAGTTCCTTCTTATGATTAAAGTGATGTTGATGGGTGGCGGCGGAGATTGTACTTCGCACACCACATTACGACAGGACGTTTGACGTGTGGCCTACCATGTTGTTCATTCATGACTGTGGCATCTACCTTTAATTCTATCAGTCTCGGTGTTATGGCGACTCTAATCATTGTACCTACGTGCGTGAAGTGTAATTAGAGGGTGGGTAGGGAGGATAGTATAAGAGAGGGTTTAGGACTGTAGCAATCCATATGTTTTGTCTTTCAACCATAAGTCTTGTTAGTCCATAGCCACGGAGGAGAGAGAGGAGATGGCTTTTGCAAGTAGGAAGAGGGAGAGGGAAGTCTCTGATTCGGTAGACAGGAGAGTTTCAGAAAGGATGGTGAGCGAGGCTCAGGGTTCGGAGAAGGGAAAAGTGCTTTTCTTACAAGTCGGGTACACAAGGGAGATCTGTTCTGATCGGCGTGTTCTGGACGAATTGGAGGAGGACGCTCAGAGCAAGTATGTTTACGAGGTGGACGACGGCATCGACTATGATGCGGAGGACGAGAAGGAGATCGACTCCGATGTGGATGAGACCCTCAATGGAAGTGCTTTGGTTGAAGAGGAGGAGGAGGACGACCCGTGGTATGAAGACGAGGAGGAATCTTCTTCGGAGGGCGGCTGCAGCCCATTTCAAATTGGGTGTGACGCAGGGTCAGATGTTGATTCGGACATGTGCGCACCGGCGCAGTGGAAGGATTGTTAGAGGTCAAAGGTATCGTAAGAGGTAGTGCCAGGATAGATATTATTCTTTGATCCAGGAGTTTCGCTGAGACCAGTCAAAGTTGTCTCGTAGATTTGGTCTTGTATCTGACGCTGTTGTAAAAGGACTCCCTTCCGAAGAAGCAGTATCGTTTTTGAACAATTAAGCAAATGTTTTTTTATATCCCTGCTTCCGACCGGATATCTCCGGATGTTTGAACGGCATTCCTGACATATCAATGCCTCCAGCTCTAAAATGTACTATAGTCTTCTTGTACAGCTTTGCGTATCATTGTTCATAGGAAGGACACTGGATGGCGTCCCATGTTTTTTGGTCCTTCTCCACTTTACTACCACAGAAATGTACACTACACCATATTACATGCTATGTTTTATTACCGTGATAGCTTGAAAGTTGTTATCATTTTGTCGATCACGACTAACGAAATTCCACGCTTCTTCTATCACTGTAATCGATTCGTATCGTATTACTGAAATCATCCGGAGATATCCGACTGAATGATTAAGATATATTAACTGTGTATCCCTTTCAATTTCTTTGGTGCAACTATTTTACTACACTAAAATCCTTCTTCCTTATTTCTGGACTTTGCAAAGTCCAGAAATAGTTAAATACAACATTTAACTTGTTAAACATTCTCCTACTTTCACTAATCGCTATACAATCTACTTCTATGCAATACTTACTACTTTGCCGATTATCTAAACTAAAAATCACAATTTTAGCTAGTTTTTTTGGTAGGGGCAACCCAGTGGGAGTTTCAGACTCCCACATATATTACTTTTATGAATTCTTCTAATTATTTTATTTGTAATATTTCAGGAGGCGGACTTGACTACTACTACGAAAGTTGTTCACAATGTATCTAATCAAGTATATTCATTTGATAAGGTATGTGCAGTGATGTTTCTGATGTTTCTTTTTCATAGTAGACATCTTTGGATTTATGTATATTTTTTCAGGTTTTCAAGACCAACTCTGATTCTGGTTTGTTGAAGGAAGAAACATGCTTTATTTCTGCTTCTACATTAAAGATGGGGTATGTTATCCTGGAGCAATATTTGGTTAGCGTTGTTTAATCAATGTCTTCCAATTTTTTAAAATTCCAGGATGGATCCGATGGGATGGTGTTTGGAAGTGTCACTAGTTGTACCTCCTTCAATTTTGGTGGTGTTTGCGATCCGTCATCTGTAGTGTCTTGCGTGCAATACTTGAAGGTTAGTTTTAATCGCTTACTTTGCTCTATGCTAGATTGTTTGGTTTTTTTGCTTGCATATGTTGGTATGAGTTTTTATTTTCTAATTTGTATTTTTTTTGCTTGTAGGGAGGTATTTGTGATTCAAAGTAAAAAGTAGTGCAGAAGTAAGCTTGAGAAGTTTACGATGCGCGCAATTCAGAAGATGGTTTTAAGAGATGGTTCAATGTAGAGTTGTCATTTTTGAGTTGTAGAGTTAGATTTGCTGTAATGTAGAATTCACAAACTTTGCATTGTGCATTTGCAAACTCTGTGTACATCATAGCTTAGTCTATGAAACTTGAAAACCGTGCATGATTGTATATTTGTAAATGTTATCTTCTTGTAGCTGGGGCATCCTTTAGTATTTTTGTTTTGTCCATTTGATAAAATGGTATGTTGTCCGTTAAAGTGAAATACTCTTTACTAAAAATAAGTATATGTTCGGAATAATCTCGTTCAATTTTTATTGTCTGAAAAAATTAATTGATTGTTTTTTTACGGTTGCCCGTGCATATCCACAAATCGGGCTTTTTGCCATGAGGTTTTGTGATGCCCTGTTGTCGCAAACATTCCACGGTATAATGTTCATTAGAAGGAATAGGCCAAAAACACGGGCGGGCGTTATAGTACACTAAATGCCAACTACAACACTATCTTTCAACTCTTGTAAACATTGCAATGTAAAATGATTTACTTCTTGTCATATAGTGTAGAATATTAATTGAATATGTGTTGTAGTATTTATCGTAGAGATATAGTATATACTAAAAATAGTAGATTATATTGATTATAATATCATAAACTTTACCTTATGGATTATATACTATAGTATATAATATACATAGTATAGAGAATATACCGTACCCGAGGGTTGGATTCGGCTAAAAATAATTAAAAAACAAAAAAACAAAGAAATGGAAATTAGAGATAAAAATGCCGAATAATGAGACATACATAGGAAAACGCCAAAATGCCTCTAAATGCACTGCAAAGAGTCAAAATCCCTGCAATGCAAATCTGCTATCTCCCACATGCTTGCAATCAATCTGTCATTAATGGTACTTTTCAGTGACCTATTATTGACCACTTCTGCCATCGGTGACTCCTCGCATCACCAAGAAATCTGGATCTCATAGGATCTATCAAATCTCCCTGTTAGGCTCATAGCTCCAGATGATGCGTTTTCTCGTGCATCCCTGACGTTGAGCTCTTGCTCTCTTGATGCTGATTCTCTCTACTTAAGGTATTGAATGAGAGGTTGTTCAGACAAACCAATGCTTCGGCGACAATCTTCACCTTTGCAATTTTCTTAGACGCTCGCTTCTTTGGAACCTTTGGTGGAAACACCTCCTGTAACCCTAAATTCAACCTCCTTAAAATGCATTATGTAGTCAGGATTTGAATGCCAAGCTACACTACATTGTTAACCCACAATCTACTTTGGTGATCCAGGATGAAATGACTTGTATTACCATCATGTTTGATCTCTCCCTTGCAACCCTTTCATTCCTTTCTCTCACCTTTCTTTTATTAAATTTGCCTTCCTCTTGTTTGTTTTTGTTTTGTCTTCTACGTCCTTAGGTGTTTTTAATTACTTCTTTTTGTTTATTTTTATTTTATTTTAATTTTTTGTTTACTCTTCCTTCTAAATGCCCTCAAGTCTGATTTATCAACTTGCAGATGTACCTTTTAGTTTAATTTCGTTGTCGCACACTTAACGGCTTAGACTCCCAACATCACACCCACACCACATTGGAGCTTTACACACCATATATATGTCTTGATAGATTTAGTGTCCTTTAATTAGGCGTACAAATATGCACAATGCACAACCCATTACCACAGCTTCACACAACAATTTAGGTTTTATTAACACGAACGGAGTCTTCTAGCTTTAGCCTTGTAAGATTCGGCAGTGCATCTAAGAGGCCAAGTACACCGTGAACCACAGTAGCGGTTCTACTGCAGTAAGCTCTCCACAGCTTCCTCCTTATTCGAACCTTGTGCGGCACTTCTGTGCTGACCGCACGGCACCTTCCTTGCCCGCAGCTCTGGTGCGCAAAAGCCCTTCTCGCACTCAACATTATAGCGTCCCACCTGCAGCTCCGGCGCCGTACCACCTCCGCCCGTCAATGCTGCCCTGCGTCTGCAATTTAACCCACAGCCACACGTTCGATCCAATGCACACCCTCGAGGTCAACGGTGTTTACAAACACCAGCATTCACCTCCGTACTCCACCACAGCTGCCTCCAGCATGCTCCAACACAACAGCAGACCAACACAAACGCTACGTACTTGCGTACACACGCAACGAACCTCCGCAACGCTCGCCCACTACCCTCCACCACTCACACCCAAACCCCACGGCAGTTTCCAACACGCACCGCTTTTCCACATTCGCAGGAAAGACTCCGGCGCAGTGCCACTTCCGATGCAGCCCTCATCGTATATCCACACGACGCTCTCTCAAAGTTGTGCGGCGTTCGTCCTTCCGGTAGTGTCCATCCCTCCGACTGTCCGTTCGATAGAGGTTGTTGTCCGTTCGATAAGAGTCAATCCTCGTTTGACCATGACTTGAGGTAAATCAATTTACCCACTGCCACGAAGGCGACTACGTGGCTCACATGTCAACTACAGCGTCGCCACCGTGCAAACAGCACGCACGCGCGTAAAGGAGGCGGGCCCAAATAGAGATGCGTCGGGCGCATACCGGGAAGAGTCCAACGCATACAGGGGAGGACCGGGCCCAAATCGTGAGGAGCCAGGCGCATACAGGGGAGACCACGCGCATACCGCTAGAAGCCGGGCGCGCGCAATGAAGGGCCGGCACAAACCTAGAGGGGTTGGGGCGTTTGACCAACGTTGCGCGTGCGCTAAGGGTTGGGCACGTTCGTGGAGAAGCCGGGCACGTGGCGTATGGGGGTGCGCGTGTACGGCTATGAGATTCAAGGGTTGCACGCACTCTTGAATACTTAACATGTATGAACTTCATATCGCAATGTGTATGAAAAATGTTAATCTTTTATTTATCACGAGATGGGCAAAACACACCGTTACATCACAATGCTAGTACATACTGCAAAAGGATGAAAATTTTGCCTTAACTATTAAAATGCTAAGCCAAAATTGCTATATCTCAAAGTGGAAGCAAGCGTCCGGAACTTCAAAGTTGAATGGTTTAGCCATGAGCTCCTCAACCACTTTTGAGAGTGTTGGACGTTTCATTGGATCTCGCTCCAATAAGTTATCGATCTTCACTTGAAAAGCTGCGTAGTTGACGGTTGATTTGAAGAATGCTGATTCAGGTTCTTTCGCCCAATTTGCTCAAGCCATCCACCCAAAGGAGTACAAATTGGCAAGCTGGGTGTATTGGTGTCACTGTTGCATCACATCCAATGTCGTTTCCAAATTTTGTGGGCCGAATTTGTAAAACAACTCTGGAGCTACACAATGTCGTTTACGACGTTGTTTCTTAAGCTCTGTCTCAGTCAGGAATCCATATTTGGATGGCTCTTCGTGTCATACTCCGCCCGCAATTCCCCAATCACAAACGCCAATGAAGACGGACCCTAGTTTCTGTGGAGGAAAGTGGAGAAGCACGTTTGTGGGAGCGATGTCATTGTCAATGACATTTGCCTTGTGGACTTGGGCCATGGTGCACATCAAAGCCCCAGCAAGTCTTGCTATTCTTCCGAAAGGCTAAAATTTGTACAGTATCCTCCGCCAAAATGTATGGAGCTGAAAGGATTGAGTTGCTCGAAGCCGCCGGGTTTGCATTTGAATCGACGGTTTTAAAATGGGCCTAGCTACCACCATTCCACCACAGTGTGTACGACTCGATATTCTTTGTATTCACTGCCCAAAACTTTATAACTCTTCGGTGTGCAACATGACATATCATGGCCTCGTGAGGCCGTTGTCTAAAGTTCTCCTTCGGATGAGACGTCGTTGGCATTTTCCTGGCAAACTCCGTGTATGCTGAAATGTCTCTCACACCCACAATGCGGAGCTTCCGAACCTTTCCGTATCCACCAACGGCGTCATATCCGGAAAGTCCATAGACTTCGATATCTTCTAGAAGGAATTGCAATATGTGCAACACATGCATCTCCATAGCCGACTTCATTGCTTGTTCATTCCAAGGCATGCCCCTCGTACGAGAGCTTGAAAACGTGCCGATGGTGGTCTTCACACCTTCAAGAAACTTGCGGAGTTCCAAGTCTCGAGGCTGATGCTAGCCCCCGCAAGGTTTTTTCACCTCACAATCAAATGCATGCGATGCATTACTAGTGCATTTAGTGATTACTCTCTCCATGAATGAGGCGTAGTGGTACATGCCGTATGCATCCTTGTACGATTCAGAACTCTCCAGAGCGTGCTCGAATTTTGACAGGAGGTCGGCCTGTAGGCACATGATTCGTGGCTCTCCCTTCTCCAAATAAACTTGACGGAATCACACCACGTCAGTTTCACACCACCGACGGTAATATTGTATTGCCACACCTTGAAGAAATGCGGTATACTCTTTCGGTGGATAACCCGCATCCTTCTCGTGCGTAGACAATTTTTGCTTTGTCCTCTTCGACGGTGCCTTCAATTCATCGGAAAAATTGCAGCTTGACTCTGCAACACTAGTAAGTGGAAGTTCAGATGCATCTGGAGCATCCAAATCAACATACGCGGGGCACGTTCCAGTGTTACGATCAGTGGCCATTGCAATAATCACAAACCTGCACAAACTAGAATTTTTTTTAAAAAAACCTCCTCCCGCCAATGTGTGGTGGCCCCCCTCTTAGTTCCTAGCAAAGTACAAATAGTAGTAGGACAAGGAGCCACTTGAGAGGAGCCTATGTGAATTGAGATTAGAATCTGTCCCTTTATAGTGAAATGATAAACCATGGCCTCGCATGCGCGAGATTTGGATGCCATGCACCCGGCCCGGATTCGCACGCGCCCATCCCAAGTTCAGACGCGTTCGACCGCAATTCAGATGCGCCTGGCCCGTTCTCGCACACGCTCGGCCCTGACACGCACGCGCCTATCCTACAACAGTACGCGCCCGGCCCGGATTGGGAAGCACTCGCCCTGGCTAATGACGTGCCCGGCCCCACGCCACGCGCGCACCTTCTTTTAGCCACGCACCCGACTACCCTGTATGAGCGCGTTGCCCCAGATTCCACGCACCCGACTCGAGATCGTATGCACGAGACCCCAAATCCTTCGCGCGAGACCCCAAATTGTTCGCTCGAGGCCCGTAATCGTACGCGCCTGGTCCCCATACGGCATGCGCCCAATCTACATGTCGCGTGCGCGCCCACTCGTAGGTATAAATGGCCCCGCATGCCCAACCCATCTCACTAAACTCCAATTGGAAATCGTGGCCTCTAATTATCTTTTTAAGGTGGTTGATTGCGTGGTTTTTGATTGGAGCTTTTGACCTGCACACTAACAACGTTTTGCATCACCTTTGTTCACGGTTTGAATTGATTAACATCACTACCTTGGATTGTTTTGAAGTCCAACGTGGTAATTATCATTTGTTTTTTTTGAGATAGAGCTTAGCGTAGATAACGGATATTTTGGTAGAGTTTTTTAGAGTGTTCCGCTATGGAAAGTGAGAGTGAGCCAAAAGCCCAACATAAGCCACCAATGTCTACTGCGTAGAGGAAGAGGGAGAAAGACAAGGAAAGGCCTAGGCACGGGAAGCTCCAAAAGAAGCGGATGCACGTGTTCAACAATTTAGTAAAATTTGCATTTGTAGGTTGGCAAGATGAGCCAACGCCGTGGTTTCTCTTCACTTGCAAGGATTACATCGAGTGGTGCCAATTGTCGAAGATATTTCCTTTACACCGCCATTTGATAAATCGTCGCACAAACAAGGCGAATTTAGAGTACTGCATCAACGAGCAGTTTTGAACTTGTGCCCTCTAAGCGCACCAATACTTATACAAGCTTGAATTCATGCCCCGCAATGACTGTCCCCTCTATCTCGCTTGCATGGTATATGTGGAGGTCATTCTCAATAAGCAAGTGGCTCGAAGGACTGTGTGGAAAACTCCAAAAATGCCGAGGGTGTGGATGCATTCCAAAGTGCCTAGGGAGAAGCATCCAAGGTTTCCATTTACGGCACTAGAGCCACAAAAAGAGGATGGCCCCGAAGAAGTATCTCCTGTAGAGTCAGATTCATCACCTGATTCGGACTCAGGTGGACATGTAGGTCGGCGTGCTTCGCGAAAAAAGCGGCAACAAGTAAAGCTCCATCAAGCATGACTTGCGATGATGCAAGGAGGTGGCGAAGAAGATTAACCAATCGTAAATCCTATTGGTGATAATGAACCTATAGCGAGCCTAGGGGGTGTTGGAGATGATGAATCCATCCCTGTTATGGATGAAATGCCAATGATGGATGTCGTAGTCACCACTTCCAACCCACGCATGTAGCATCAGGGTCCGGAAGTACGACTATTGATGCTCACAAGGAGTTATTGGACACTATAAGCTTGAACTATGAGATAATTCAACGTCCCGTAGTTCTCTATCGTTTTTCCCACCGAATCCAAGCACTACACTAGTTCAACTTTGCACGGCAATGAAATCTTTTGAAAAATGATTACATCACTGGGCGAGTAGTACTATCAATGGAAGGTGGCATGCATCTTGAATGTTGACCATGCGAGACAAATGGCAATAGAGGTCAAGAAGATTGACAACGAATATCTGACGGCAATTACGCATCGTGACTTTGGACGCACATCTTAAGCACACATCGATGAGATGCTTCCAAGTGACTTGGCAGTGCGTGATGGTGGATCTATTGACTGGGCAAAGTTAGGGTGGGACCATGTAGAGGCTATGTCTTCTCATGACCTTCAACCAAGGAAATTAACAACAATAACATTTTGCTCGAACTTGATATTGTGTACATCTTGAGCATCAAAGTAAAGAAGGGTTGAGTGCATGTAGGAAAACAAAAATTTGCAAGAAAGAGCTTGGGAATGATAGGACATAGGTATGGAGCAAAAGGATAATCTCAAAAATTGGACAAAGTAGAATGTACATATGAAGGAAAAATGAAACTACACTAGAAGCCATCTTGTGTGTAGTGGAGCTAAAGAGTGCATTTTTGCTTTCTAATTTACTCCATTTAGTGATGCTGCACAATTTAGCTCTAGTGGAGCTAAATTGTGCGTACTTTCTTTTTAGCTCACTGCACCTAGTGATGGCGCACACTTAAGCACTATTGGAGCTAAAGTGTGTGCGACACTCCTTTTAGTTCATTGCACGTAGTGATAGGGCACACCTTTGCTAAAAACCGAGCTAATGTGTGTGCAATGTGTATTTGCACTTCTTCAAACAATCATTATAAACTCCCTACTTCTCTTTCTAATTAAGTATTTGACAAGGTGAAATAGAAATCTTTTGAATTTTAAAAGGATTTTCAAAATATATAGACCTAAATCTCCAATAATAATATTAAAAAGCAAAAAAATATGACGATCTCCTAGTCTTGAGTGGATATGAAGTCTAAGTATTCTTGGTTTCCTAAACCAAAAATATGTGACAATGTGTGAAAATGTATGAATTGGGATATAATCTTATTTTTCAACCCTAAAATAACATGTTTTTCCACAATATCAAACGTTCTAATATCACTTCTATGTATTGAAAATATCACATTCCCTAGTGTGTCATAGCAAAAGGTTTTTAAGTTGTTCGACGTGCCGGCAATCGAGAAGTTTTTGTTTTGGCTAGCATGACTTTTATTGAAGACGTTCAATGAGAAAATAAATTACTTAGTAATATGCCTCATATCTTCTATCATCCTTCTACAAAATTTTGAGAATTTAAAATATAATTTGCAACCACTGGAAGGTGCTCAAAAACTAATCATTCTTTTTTTGCATGTATAAATAAATTTAAAATTACTTACATTATGAACATTAAATTATGCTTGATGCACTAAGTGTATATTTCTTCTTTGTATTAGTTATATTTTATATTTTGGTTATCCTTGTTTTGCCATGAGGAGGTCATTCCATTTCTTGTTAAATATTTTAATATTGTTCCACTCTCTATGTTTTACAAATGACAAAGTCTTTAATTTCACGTCAAAACATAAAATAAATTGTGTGTGGTCAAGAATTCCTCCATCTTTCATGTCATGCTTAGATTGTCACACCCTAAACTCATGATAATACAATGTGAACTCAAGAATAAGATATGTTAATCCAACTATTAGTTTGCGCACATTTTCAGTCTTTGAGTACTTAGTGGATAGTAACCAATTTCAATTCCAAATCCAGACCATGGGGACACTTGGAACTCTTGCAAAAAAATGAACATTTCAAACTGATTACAAAATAGTAACATTATGCACTTTTTAAAACCCCAAAGAAATTATGTTCAAAGCATGTTTGAATACATACTTTTTTGCTCAAGATACACGTGCACATACAATATGTTTTTTGTTTTTTTGATGCTACTCGTTCGTTAAAATATTTGCTTTCAACTTATTGATAAGTCCTATTTGGATTGTAATACAAACTCATTCTAATCATCTCAATATCTTCTCTACATTTCCCTATACCTAAGTTGAATTGTCAATATCCGGAATATTCAAAGTATTAGAAAAATAAAATGAAATATCATCAGAAGGATAATACCTAAACCAAGGACCCTAAACCCTGAACCCTAAACCTGAACCTAAATCCCTAAATTCAAAATCCAAAATCCAAAATCCTAATCCTAACCCTAAACCTGAAACCTAATCCTAACCCTGAGCGTTACCCTAACCCTTAATCCCACAATTACGTGTATATTTGAGGTATGTACTCTTCCTTATTTTAGTCGACCGTGAAGTAGTTGATTCAGTTTTCCGCCAGGATTTCAAATTTGCACTTTTTAAGGCCTATGGAAAAGTTCCACCCGCCAATTCTAAAATCGTAGCCCGCAATTGAAAGGGTCGTGTGTACGTGACTAACCTCGGCGAACCTCGCCCAGTTTCTTCATCTCTTTCCTTCTCAGTTTGATTGTTGTGCAAGGCTGGTGGGTGGGAGGATTGGAGGTGGTACAACAATGGAAGGTTGAGGGGGGCAATATTTATAGGTTGGGCACGCTTGAGCAGGGCGCTTGCACGAGGCAACAATGCACCGGTTGTCTACTTCATAAGGTACACAAAGTTTACTTCTTGCATTCTCCGTGTATTCTAGCAATTAGGATGTGACAGTGATGCTTATTGCTCTAGTTCCAGTTGCTACTGTGATTTTGAAGCGTCACTGCGACTTTCTCGAGGACTAACGCAAAGATTTGGATTCTATTATACAGAAAGGCAGATTCATAGGGTAAGGAATTTGTTCATATTATGCCCGATAATGACGCCGAGAATCACAAAAGGACATTTTAGCTCGAATTGAGATAAACTGTCAAACCATATTATTAGCGACAGTTTAGCTCGACTCAAGCTAAACTGTTATACCTTATTTCCAACGACAAGTTAGCTCGACTCGAGCTAAACTGTCATACCTTATCTTCTACGTCAGTTTACCTCGACTCGAGCTGAATTGTCATATCGTTAGTACCTCTACATTTCAGCTCGGGTCGAGCTAAAGTGTCATTGTCAAGGGTGAGATTATTTCATATTTGCATTAAAAGCGCTGACATGAAATTATATTCTTCTCATATAATACCATATGTGTTTACCTCAAGTTGAGCTAAGTTTGCTTGTTCTACAATGTCAATTCAGTTAAATGCAAGTCCTTATTTCAAGCGCCAGACCTTGTCTCGATTTGAGCAAAATTTCCCACTTCATATGCTTTTGCATTGATTTCCATTTCTACAAGATATTCCTCCATATTTATTGGAAGGATTATCTAATATTTTCTTATTGGAATGCAGGATGTCCTCCTCGGTGAATGACGATGTTCATGTTGACCCTCCCGTGAACCCAGACCTTCTTGACTTTGATGTTGTTCCTCGCCGTCGCTGGATCGGGATGCTTGTTTTGCTTCACAATGGTGCGGGTGTTCGCATTGCGGAGGGGTTGGTTTGCAATGTCCGGTCCCGTGCAATTCTACCTTCCTCTCATCCTCTTGGGGATTCTAATGTTGTAGTACAGGTAACCAGTACTTTTATTGAGGAGGAAGCTTTTGATGAATGGAGGTACTCGCTTAAGTCCTGGCCAATTTAACAAGTCTTTTTAAACGGTGTGAGTCTCTTCCATCATTGCCTTAGGGACGTTTACAATGTCTGGGTGGTTGTGAGTGGCCAAAGTGGGCCCTCACTCTTTTTTCTTTGTTTTTTTCGAGTTTTTGATAGTATTGACCCAATTTTAGTTAAAGTAGTAGTCAATCCATCTACTAGAGTCAAATTCCTAGAGTAATAAACTTAGTGCCATGATGTCACACTACGGTTCGTATTTTTCCTCTTCCCTACTAATATGCTTGAAAGTGTAGTGGAAGTGGAGTGGGAATGAAGAGAAAGATAAAAAAGGGAAAAAAAGGTCCTTGGAAAATGACTAAAAATTGAGAAATGGGACAAAAATTATGGAAAAAATTGAGAGAGTGTCTCCTAGCAGGTAGAAGTAGTGGTAAAATTTCTAGAATTTTCCGAGTTGAATTACTATTTAATTCTAGGGGTTGACTAGTTAGTCGACGGGTTGACCACTCGGAAAAAATACTTAATGAACTCCAAAAATGCTAGGAAAATTTGTGTAGACTAATTAGGGTGCTAGGAGTCCAGCTATGTGGTTAGTTTTTGAAGTTATAAGTAAATTGCAAATCATCAGTAGATAGTAGTAGATCTAGGGTAATGGTCGTTAAAAGATCAAAAGGAAAAGAAAAAAAAGGGGAAGAAAAGAAAAGAAGGTGGTTGGGTGTGCTTCCCCATGCACATGCCACATGACAATTCTTGCCACCATGGAATTAATTTTAGGGAGGCTTGTCAGGAGCAAAGCGGCGAGTTAATGCTAGTAATAAACTAAAAACATGCAAAAACGGCTGTAAGTGGCCAATCCTGCACTTCTGTGAGAGGTCATGGGCTGCCTCATTTAAACTAAGCCAGTCTTGTCGGGGAAGAAAAACGAGAAAGACCAAAAGAAAAAGAAAAAAGAAGAAAAAAAAGGAGAACCAGCCAGGCTGAGTCGCTGGCGAGAGAGCTGGGGTCACGGGATTTTCGGGGGGCCGTTTTTGGAGCGAGGAGGAGCTCCTGCGAGCAGGAGAGAGGGCTGGAGCTCTCGGTTTTTTCTTTGGGTTGGGTTTGTTTTGTTTGGTGGTTGGTGGTGTGTGCGCCCTGGGCGCGAGGGAGAGCTGGCCTCTCTGTTTTTTTTTCTTTCTTGGAAGAGCTCTGTGGGGAGAGGCGCGCTCTGAGCGCGTGAAGGAGGTCTCGTGTTCGGGGAGCTGGAGGAGGAGCTCCGGCGCGAGAGAAGAGCTGGACTCTTCTGTTTTTTTTTCTTCTTCGTTTTTCTTGTGCGAGGCTCCTGTGCAAGGAGAGTCTCTCGTCTTTGTGGTGAGCGCACCGGCTGCGCGCGAGGAGGGTCTGCGCCTGCCTGCGCGAGGATGTCTCGTGTTCGGGGAGCTGGAGGGTGAGCTCCGGCGCGAGAGAAGAGCTGGACTCTTCTGTTTTTGTGTGTGTGCGCGGGGATCGGAGCTGGGGCTTGCACGAGCTGGGCTCTGTTCCGGAAGGCTGCTCGGCGAGGGGCGCACCTGTGCGCGCAAGGGTCCGTGATTGTGATCACGAGGTCTGGCTCTGAGCACGGGAGAGAGAGCCGTGTTTTCTTTTTTTTTGTGGTTTTGAGAGAGCGCGCTGGAGTGCTCCTGCGGTGGGAGCTTCGGTGTGGAGGCGCTGTTGAAGGTCGGCGTTGGTGATCGTGGAGCCGTGTGTGCGCGCGGTGGTGTGAAGGTGCCGCGAGCTGAGAAGACTCGAGCTGGAGGATCCAGGCGAGAAGAGGCTGCGGCGCTCGGACCAGGGAGTATTTCCTGGGTGAAGCTACCTTCCCTAATTCCTACCTGCATGCGGTCGTTGCGGTTTCCTTCTTGTGTTGATTGAATTTGTGGGATCTCTAAACTTGTGCGGAAGCGCTGGAGGATTTTTTTTGACATTAGGGTTCCAAAACTTGGTGATGATTGCTCGCTGGCCGATGCAAGAATGCTGATGCTTGTAAGTTGGTGCTTGCTGGAATCGTTGAGAATTTGGTGAATGGTGTTCCCAATTGAATGATGTGTGAGCTCATGAGGAAGCTGTGAATACTTGTTGTGGTTGTTGGGTCGCCGCTGTCCGTCTGTATGTGGCAGTCCTCAAGGTCTGGTTGGACATTCTGAGGAGTCCATCGTCAAGAGCACGAAAAACTAATAAGATTAGAAGTTGAAAACGCTCAATTCGGAGTTAATCCTAGGAAGTTAAGATGTTTTAAAAAAAAACAAAACCTGGGACTCACAGGGACTGTCTGCTGCGACTGCTGGTGGAGGCCGGTATCAATCTCAAATTAGGTATTTAGTGTTTTAACCAAGTTGGAATTGAGCTGGTGATCATTTTAAGAGGAAATTTTTTGGTATTCGGAGTCCCGAATCGATAGATAAAGGCTGCCGAAGTTGCTGCTCCAACCAGGGTCTGGATCAGGCCTGATCAGCTGACCTAAACTAAAAATAAAAAATAAAAAAAAAATAATAATAATAATAAAACAACAAAAAATTAAAATAAATAAATAAATAAAGAATAAGTAATAATAATCATAATAACTAATAGCCATAATAATTAGATAACAATTAATTAATTAACTATTCATACCTATCTAATTTATCCAGAGTTAAGCCTTTAAATACCAAGGAGGGTTAATCGAGTTCACTTAACTGGATTAAGATAATAGTACTATTGATTTCTAAATATATAAATGGATATGCCAAGATCCAAATCCAGTAGAAATTAGGGTTTACAGTTAAGCATAAGGAATGGTAAGTGGTGTAACAATAGGACCTCGTAGGTTTAAAAATGGATTCTCTTAGGGGGTTTATTTTTGGGCTTACAGTGGTTGAGCGTAACAAACCTCTAGGTGGAAGCTCCCGTTCGTACGACAATTCCTCAAGGAATACACGTCCAACAGTGTCCTAGGAATGTTGAATTCCTCATGACCCCTCATTCCATTGACGCAGTTGCGAGCAATAGTTGTTGCATTCAAAACTATGTTCAACACTACCCTAGAGATAAAATAAAAGTCCTTCGGACGCGCTTGTACAGTGAGACCATCGAGCAGTTCAGAAATCATATCAAACTCGACGTTCACAGGCAGTTTCATAGAAACCCTGCGGGTAAGAAGGTTGTGACCCTAGAGGGTGTGGACGTTTGTGCCCATGCCTGGATGAAAATCATGGATGTAAGTTCGAGTACTTTCTATCGGAATGCGAAGGACACTACCGCTGGTCATGCGGCTCAACACCATGGGAATACCGGTTTGCGTAAGCCTAGAGGTCATATGGTTGTGGCTACTGCTGCTCTTGGAGCCATTCTTGATAGACATGCGGACCACATGCCACACAAGTCTAGTGTTCTTCCATCTCACGAGAAGGCTGTAGCAAAGGTCCTCCCTACAAGTTTTAAGTGGAAAGATCAGATACCGCTTTCTGATGATCATCTCGCAGACTGTGGATTGCCGCCAATGTCAACCTCAAGCTTGAATACGATTCGGCGAGTGAGCTTCCCCGAGTACTATGCCAAGAAAGGTGGAGGCAACTTTGCCCATTATTCTACGTGTGACAAATACCAAGATCAGAATAAGCTTATTCAACCTCGTCCAACACAAGCATCAATGTTATGGCAAAAGAAGATGCAGGTTCACATCGATTTTGCTTTCGCACATCGGGACTTTACTACCTTAACCAATTTCCATCAAAGTTGTCGCCCTAGGAGGTTCTAACCATCATGCATGATAAGATGGATCACTCAAAGACCGCTCCCCCAATTTTTTCACACAAAACAAAGCACTTAGATGGGCTTCTGAAGTTGCCTCTTACAGTCACAGGCATGCTTGCCCATGGTCATGTGGACGAGCGTTACGCCCATTACGGCCTTGATTTATACTCCCTTGATGCCAATTACACTGTCGGGTCATTCGCAAAACTATTGCGTGACCTGGAGGTGCCTCCAAAATCATTGGCCCGCCAACTCTTTCCAGAATCTAGTTCTCATCCATTGTATGCGGCGGTATTACGGGGTGCGGAGATGTGTTTGGATCCATTAAGGCCGCTCCTAGATATCCCACTTCCAAGGAGGCCTTCGCCTCCAATATTGAACGTGCAAATGGACAATGCTGTTGGTGATAACTAAAATAGATTTGTTTTCTGTTTTTGGTATCTCCTTGTTGCAAAACGCATCTTCCGCGAGGTATATGTTAATTTCATGCTAGTTGGTCATACACATGATGATATAGATGCATTATTTGGACGTTGGAGTATGGCATTGACGAAGGAGAGTTTTCCAACCATTCCTTTGCTCATGAGGTCGTTCATGAGAGTGTTCCCACAATCACGCATCTCATCTAAGAGGTTCTTGACTTTAAGAAGTTCATTGGGGATATGATTGCGGACGGTGATGAAGCTTTGCAAGGTTATACGAAGGCTCATCAGTTCAAGTTTTATGTGGATTCAAGTGGTTGTCCGGTAATGAAGTATAAAATTCTTTGTCATAATGATGATTGGCTTCCTAAGGGAGGAGAAGGTAGTGGCATCAAATAGTGAAAGGAGGATTTTGAAGGAAGGGCTTTATGGCCATAGGCATGGGCATGTTATGGCCTTCCGGAGAACTCGATGCATTGAAGCCTTCTACGATGCGACATCTCCTTGAGGTTGTGCAGGGACTTTCAGGATTCATCGATCACTGGCAGCAATCATCGCGGGAGTCTATTTAAGCCAGATCACGTTTTGAGCCGCTATCGTACTATTGGCGCAACGTTAAAGATGCTCTGACTCTTCCAATGGAAACGCCGATATCATTGGTAGATGGCTTTTGGCCGACGAGGCGAATTGCCCATGCTATTGAAGATGATTTCTCAGCCGAGGGTGAGGTTCGCGAGGAGTACCGTGAAGATGAGCATTTTGTTGGCCAAAGACGCGATCGTCCACCTCCTTCTTTTGAAGTTGGTCGCGATCTTTTTGTTGGCTATTTTATTGCATTGCGGCCTTGTGATGGAGACGAGGGCCTCTTTTGGTTTGCTCAAGCAATTTCAGATCCTAACTCTAACTCGGATATGCCAAACATTGCCCGTATCCAATCCTTCCGCCCTATATGGCGCGATTGGGATGTTTTGAAGTTCTATAAAGATTGCAACCTTCGTTGGACAGTTGAAAAGGGGATAGCCATAACGTGGGAGAGTACCGATTCAATCTTGACAGCATGAAAACCTAGGTCTTCAAAGCGGGATGGAGGTCATGTACAAGATTCAATTACAAAAATTCCAAAGGGGCAAGTAGCAATTATCAAGGCCTCCTTGGAAGCACTTGCCACGTCTGAATCGTAATAGACTCAGATAAATGGACTTTCATTTTCCTAGATTTTGGATTCTAATGCGTGATACTTCATGTAGTATGATCAAATCCATTGGTGCTAAGATTATAGGTATTTGTATTTGATTACACTCTGTATGACTATATTTGATGCCCATGATTGCTATGAAATATTCTCTCCATTATTTTTGCGTATCAGTGATAATTTGCAGTATGTTTTTGTTTCTTTTTTAAAATAACAATGTGGTAAATTGCTTCTAATCTTGAAACCAGTAATACTTGTATAGTCTCCTCTCTTAAATTCTAACCTCAAACCATTTCTCCAACCCTTTTCTTTCCACTAATTTATTTTATCTCCTAAAATATGGTCGTCCACCTACCACAAATTACTAAGTCCTCAAACCAACTTTGGTGAACAACAACCTAAATAAGTAGTAAAATACTACTAGAGGACCTACTAAATTCATGTCTCTCTTTCTCCTTGCATATAAAATTATCCCTTATAACCCAAACCTCTTTCCTCTAATTTGATGAAGTATTCGGGATTTTTAACCTTGCTAACCGCCGGTCCTTGCTAATTTCTAACTAGTGTACCAAAAATTCAACAATTTAACCCAAAATTAAATGGGACCCAAAAATTGGGCTCACACCTCCGTATCAGGTGCTTCAGCTACGAGCGTTGGTGCGGAATTGCTCGCCTTTTTCAAGAACCTTGGCTTCTTCACAACTTTACATTTTCCACGCTCCTTGGGTCCCCCATTTAGCTCGACACTCTGTTCCTTTGCCTGCTTGAAGTAGTCCACCAATTCCGCGCGGCTCTCTGGATTCACTTCGCTAAACTGCATGCCTACCTCTTGTGCCGAGGTGCATAGCTCTTGTGAGCATAGGGTCCAGCAAATTCTTACAACATAAGACTCCGGGTTGTCATCGGCCACTTCAAACTTCACCTTCAGTAAGTCAAATGAAGTCGTCGTCCTCAAGGTCTTCCATAATATCCATCATGGCGACCAGGTTGCTACCAAGAAAAGTTTTGTCCATGTGATTCCTGTTGATACCCATTTCAGTCACTTCCCTCGGCCTCCAGGTAATGCCCCATTCTGTCAATTCCAGATGAGCCTCAAATGTGGCTTTCGAGGACTAATTATGGAGGCAGACGGCCTCATTTTCACTAGTACTCTGTCCAAACAGCCACTTGAGCTTACTAAACATGCGCAACAAGATAGCATGCAATGTTAGTGAGACGTGTCATTGTACTATGTCGTCAGCTTTCAGCCAACGCAAGAGATTACCGTCGGCTCGGAGCCGACGGCACTGCACATGCGATATCATATATTACTCCATGACATACGGTTTGAACTTCATGCGCTCAATTACTAATCAAATTCATTAACAATATATACAGCTTGTCGCCAACTGGCAGCCGATAGTGAAATAGAAACATACCTATTGATTGAATACATTTCGTCGGCTGCTGCAAATTAGTTAACGTCTATTAGCTTGAACTCTAGCGCAACAGCTCCTGCGCCTCGTTTCGCCTGCTGCGAGCTGCTCCACTCCTTCCTTCAACTGCCAAAAACACAACATCGCCTGGCTGCGGACAAGTTCAAATCAGAACTATAAAAAACCTGAGAACTTTACCCTAAAGCCGCTCAACTAAATCTGGAAAAGGAGAATGCAAATGACCGAATTTGATGGAAACCTCACCTTTTATACCTCGTCAAATCAGAACGTCGCAATAATTCGATAATCTTCCATCTTTAATCGAAAGGCCATGTATGAGTCTGGATAGTCCGATAGTTTACATTCAAGCAGCCGAATTTCGAAAAGGCATTTTCAATTTCTTTTAAAGTTCCAATTCAATTTATTTTTTAAAATTCAAATTTAATTATCTTTTTAGTATTCTAATGTAAATTTTCTTTTAATATACTAATTCAGATTTCTTTAAATATCTCATTGTTAAATATATTTGATTTTGATAATTTCTTTTCAGTTTCTCTCCAAATCTTGACTAACATCAAGCTTTAAATTTTGTCTCTTTCATCCACGTCATTTTTTAAAAAAAATTATTTCTCAAACTCCCATTTAAGTTCTTCTTGAACAGCTTTTTGAAATTCTTATCAAAGTTTTACATGCAAATTTGTTTGAATTTGAATTTAAAGTGCAACAATGAATGAGCAGGATTTTTTGGGCCCGAATCCCTGAAGCCAATTTCGGAGCAAAATTTCAAAATTAAATTTCACGCACATTGTTTAGATGAGTGAGGTATATCAGCGCATCTACTGCAAATTCTCTATCATTTCTGTTCTACTTCTCTTCAATGCACTTGCCCTCACACGCTTCCCTGTCGCATAGTTTTTGTCTGTGCTTAGATCGTGCGGATTGCACTGTTCAACATAGGCTCTTTTTTACATTCCTGCATTGTGTAGCACATTGACAATCACTTCTTGAAGTAGGAGTTCATTTATGGTGCAGTTGTGTGTCCATTGCTTTCTCTGATAAGACCTTAGATTTCATTTCATGTGAAATCATACTTGAATTTTGTGCAATTGATTAGGGTGTTGAGGTGTTTCTCAAATTGTACTACTCTCGCAAAATATCTGCTCAATCCTTGGATTATCTCATTTCTTCCCAGATTTTGCGTCATTTTTGATTACTTCGAGACTCTTGCTTGATGATGCATCAACGGAACCTTGTTGCTTCATTTTCTTATTGTAGCAGCGTTGATTACTTAAATACTTGAAGTGCTGATACCCTAAACACTTACAACCCTATTTGTGCACAAAAGTGTTCCTTCCAAGTTTAGTTATGTATTACATGTAATCACAAAGTTCTTTCTTATTCTCAATTTTCATGTCTCATGCAAAGCATTGAACTCCATTGGCAGTTCACCAAAAATCCTAAATTCTAAACCCTAATTCTGAACTCTAAACCAAAACTCTAAAGCATCGAGTTTGACTCACTGACGCTTGCTTTTGCCTTAACCTTATTTGTCCTCAATTTCTCCAGCTCAGAGATACTCCGTAGGCCGTTGTTAGTGACAAATTTTTTCCGCTCCCAACCGACGAAGCGTCATTGGCATTCCAAAACATGGATTGCGGGCCCATTTTATCCTTCATGAAGAACGGAAAGTCAGGTCGATGGAAGCCTTGAAAAGGTGTTCAAGTCGCCCTAACTCACTCGGGCCTCTACTTTGTTGGTCGCCCAATTGTTCAGCAAATCATTCTGAGGGATCGATGGATTATTCGTGTTAAGGTGATCAAAGTGTCTGATTTGATGGAAATGCCGATTCCGTCTTCAACTGATGGTTTAACCAAGCTTCAGGAATGCTTTTGTTGGTCAATCAATTGAGAGGCAGCTGACTTTCGGCCATTTGCTGTCATCGACAAACTCACTAAGGATCCAGCCGTTTTCACATTGCAGCTTGTTGAGGATATCAAACCAGTTCACGCGTTTCTGAATTTTCGTGACAACATGGAGGTTGTCCTTCTTGTTGATGTCATGGATCAAAATCGTTGTGCAGGCGTTGGAGTTATCAACGAGTGCTCACCAAAGTGCTCATGGGAAGAGTTTCTGATTTTTCACAGCTTCTTTATGGTTGTCTAAGGCTAGACAGTATTTATCAAGCTCGTTACTCATACGGCATATTGCGAGCTCCCTCAGGTGAGCTCTTTTGGTGACACAGTGGATAACCTTGTTCTCTAGAGTAACTATTATATTTGCCCCATTCGAGTCGATGACAACACTTGATATGCGTCACATAATGAATGTCCAGAGAGTGAGATGTTAGGCGCTTTGGATGACGACGACCGCGGCGATTGGACCTATGATGACAATACTTTTTCAATGTCCACGGGGTTCGATGGGGGTTCAAGCAACGACACCAAAACAAGCCGCGAAGGAGATGAGGGCATTCTGTCGGCTGGCTGCCAACCTCGACTAACCAACCTCCAGTTGACGCCACTGCACCTTTGGGGGTCCAAAGTGATCAATTCTAGTATCTGGATCGACCACAATGGAGGAACAAGTACTGCCATTTGCTCGACAATAACTTTGGATTAGTTGGGCGAGCAATGATCCAAGTTTGCCTTCTGCACGAGGCATGTCATGCGGACATATTGGGGGACACTAATGTCGGCATACTCTTTGTCTCTGAGCATGAGGATCTTCAAATGACCACGTTGCACTGGAAGATATTGCACACGCGCCTGGAAGGGGATCCACTACTGTCTGAGTGCCTTATCTACTACTCTGAGCACAATCAAGCTTCATATATAGATGACGGGCTCGAAGGGGTGGCAAAGGATCCATATAGAGGTATGAAACGGAAGCTTAAGCTAAAGAGCAATGTTTCTGTCACCAAGTTTCGGCGCCTCCAGGACAAAGTTGCTTGCCAGCTTGACAGTTCGAAAAAGTGTTGTTTGAGATGATGCTGTCAAATATTTCTTTGGGCGGACACTTGCACAATCCGCCAGCAATTCTACTCATCAAGCTTTGAGCAATGGCATGAAACTACGTAAGTTGTTCAGGGCCAGCTCCACTCAGTTCCAAGATTCCAGAAATCCTACATCACTCTACATGGGATTGATGTGTGCAAAGTTGTCTGGTTCCGCATTCATGGCATATCCAAATATGCATACTACAAGTATAAACCTGATTCATTGAACGAACGCGTAAACAACTGTCATGGAAATGTTGGGATTTTGCACCGCAGGTCTCAGACGATTCAGGCTCGTAGGAC
The DNA here is from genome assembly GCA_963971425.1 of Bryoerythrophyllum caledonicum. Taxonomy (NCBI): domain Eukaryota; kingdom Viridiplantae; phylum Streptophyta; class Bryopsida; order Pottiales; family Pottiaceae; genus Bryoerythrophyllum; species Bryoerythrophyllum caledonicum. The sequence continues at coordinate 50,426,240 of OZ020514.1, read as the reverse complement.
TATATCAAGAATCATCAACGACAATGCAGACCACATGCCAAATGGTTTTCAAGTCATCGGCAACAAGAAGGTCGCATCTCTGATGGTTCTACTTGCGGCGATGAACTAGAATCATCTACATGACATGTCCAATTTGGTAAGTATCTACATTCCTCCTTCTTACACATGTAATTTGTCTCTCTCCCCTCCAACCCCTTTATCTCTATCTATCTACTGGCAGCCGATGCATCTCTATATTTGCATCTCTCTCATTTAGCTTCATATGTCTTGATCGCTTTATCTATCAATTCCACGTCAACTCTGAATGTTGTGTGAAGCCGATTTTGCAATGTGCTATTAGCTGTTTGAAAAGGAATTTTCTTTGGAACGTTGAGGTAAAGGCTGTCAAGAGCAAATTTTTGAGATTTACCGAGTGTGACTATCTGATTGAGTTTCTTGCCAAATATCCTCGCGGGTCTGACAAATGGCAAGCACTGCATGATGATTGAGCGAGGCATCTCAACTACCAAAATGCTTGCCGTAATGTGTACTCTCGCTCGACATCTCAATCCATTAATTACCCGTCCGAATTCCTTTGCATTATTCACAACAAGATGGACACTTCTAAGATGGCCATTCCAAGAATGCAGCGGATTACGACGGCGACGGTGGGTCTCGAACGAATTCCTATTTCATGTATTGGCATTCTAACTCATGGTCACGGCGACCGTGCGTATGCGCATTACTTGACGTCTTTATGGCCTGGGGACTCCAATTTCACAATCTCGTCAATCTGTTGTGTTCTTCAAGCTTTAGAGCACCGCCCTATGCGAGAGTCTAAGCATCTTTTAACATGTCCACCACAAAATCCATTCTTTGAAGCTCTACTCCGTGGTAAACAGGGATGTAGTTCGTCAATTCCAGAATCTAGAGGCAATCCGCTCCCAGTGGCTTCGCTCGGTCAATCGGAAGTTCGGCTTCCTCGGAAGTTGTATCTCCAACTTGATAACTTCGCAAAGAAAAATAAGAATTGATTTGTCATGGCCCTCTGTTCGCTTCTCACAGCCAGGCAAATTTTCAAGGGAGTGACTCTAGAATTCTTGATTGTCGGCCACACTTATGAGGACATTGACGCTCTTTCTAGTTACCTTTCAAAATTCATCAAACGGAAAAACACCTACCGCTTAGCTGACCTCATGAAATCCTTCATGGACTCTCAGAAGACTGTAGCTTTTATTTCTGAACTTATTCAAGAGGTTGCAGATTTAAAAAGTTACAATGCTGAATACCATCACGATGGCAAGAATAAGCTTGTCGGTCTCGGTGAGATGCACCTTTTAAAATTTTATGTTGAAGAGGAAGGTGAAGACGTGGGATGGCCGGTCATGAGATAGAAGAGAAGTGCAACAGATTCATCATGGCTCCCTCCGGGTGAACATTTGATTTTCAGTGATATTTAGTTCGCCCTCATTTTTTGCAATTGCTATTGTACAATACCCTCCAACATGTCTTGCAACCATTTTGTGAACTCTTAAAATTCTCTCATTCATTTTCAATATGGGAGGATTTTATCAAATTTATCCTATTAAATCTTTTGTGTTACGGACCCTTCACGTATTCATAAAATGTCAATGTCAAAAAATGAAATCTCTATTTTTGGTGAATTATTTTATCTTATTCACTTAATTTCAAAAGAAATTAACTGAGAAATATATATGATGATTTTTTTAAATTTGATTGCACCAATTTATAGGATTTATCATTGTTCACATTCTTGGTATTACAAAGATGCACACTATGTAGGTAAAATTCTCCTCTATGTGGCTCTAAAGTATTTTCATAGTTTCCATTCATTCATATTCTAGGCTAAGGAAATCAAACTCATATATTAAATCAAAATTTGATCAAATAAAGTTAAATAAGGTATCATTACAAAGCTATAGTAGTATAGAAGCCTAATATGATATGAAGTTTACAATATGTCTTACTCACTAACAAATATTCTACAGTAAAATGGAACACCTACTACCATCGAGTGCTACCACCTTGAGCTGCTATTACAGCTTTCATCCGGGTTGGCATTGTTGAAATCAACTTCTTGATGCTTTCTTGAGGTATATCCTCCCAAGCCAGATTGACTGATGTCCACATTTCGTCTTTGTTTCGTGGTCTATTTCTCTGTTGCACTTGATCTTTAACTTGCTTCAAGACATTCTCTATAGGATTAAGGTCAAGAGAATTTGGTGGCCATTCAAGCTTTTTCAATCCAAGTTGCTCTCTCCAATCTTTTTGTATATTACTACCATGTACTGGAGCACCATCCTCCATTAAAATGAGTTGCTCATAGTGGTCATGGTGCCAATAATAATGCTCTAATGCTCCTTGAGATACTATCTCTACAAAGTCTTTGGCAGTGCGTCTATTAGGAGGAATTAACACCAAATAAGACTTAGAAGAGCCAGTGATAGCATCCCATACCATAATTGAAGTCCTTCCGGATTTGAATGTAGGTGCTAAGCAATTATAGTTGTAGCGTTCATGTGCTTTTTGCCAAACACGAATTTGGCGTGATGGTTTTCCAACTTCAAAGGATGACTCATCGGTCCAAATCACATTACTCCAATCGTCAATCGTCCAATGCAAGTGCTCCTTTGCAAAAGCCAACCTCTCTGCCTTGTGTATGTCACTCAAGAATGGTTTCTTCACTGCAATGCAACTGTTAACACCAAGCTCATGAAGCCCTTTACGTAAAGTTGACATGCCCACGGAAGATGTCACATTGATGTACAATTCTGCAAGAGGAGCACGACGATTACTACTAAGATCTCTATGGAGCTTTCTCCTATCTCGATCACTCATGTTTTGCGGCCTATCGGACCTACTTGCTGGCAATACAGGGCCACTAATTCTAAATCGCTTGAGAAACCTTGAAATAGTCAATTTTGGCCTTCCTACAATGTTTCCAATTTCACTCACTGACATGCCAACTTTCTGCATACCAACTATCATGTGTCGTATATCATTTGATACATAACTCTTTGTCATGGTGCACAATCCTCAAACAACACTTACATCCACAAAAAATTTGATAAAAAAGGTCCTAACAACAACACAGAAACGATATGTTTGACAAACAGGACTTGTTGCACACAATTTTTCTAAGAAATGTGTACCATCAAGATGACTTGCAAACATGTATATGTATCTCTGGACCCTCCCAAGCTCAAACATACTCAAAATCTGATATCCCAGAGAAGAAGTGATCACATTAAGAAAGGTACCCTTTTCCAAGATTTTTAAGCATGATGGCAATTTTGGTAGACACATGGCAATGGATGCCTCTTTATATTTAGAAAATGCATGGTGTATGAAGGTAACTGGAACACCTTCCATGATGCAAAAAATCTCATGGAGATGTGATGATTATCATGCCAACACCATCACTCTAAATCAGGCCATGGGATATGTTTTAAGTGAAAAAACAGAGTGTGTTGCAACACTTGTTACAGGGTACTGTGCATGCTCCGTCGGTTGCCCGCGGACGTACTTGACCATAGCGCTTCTTTTGTACTACTTTTTGTCTTTGTTATCGCTTTCAAATTTTGGTCTCACTTTTGTGTATTTTTCCATCAGATAAGCCTGTTAAGATGTGGACTGCGGATAAATTCAAGAATCTTAACCTTCCGATCGATGATCTGAAACCAGTACCCTTTAAGCCCCTTTGGAGTGACATTCATGTCAACAAGTCAAAGCATAACGAGGAGAAGGAGGTTGCAAGGGCCACTAGAAACAGTGAAAAGCAGTCCTTTATTAAGAACGGTATTGCAAAGTATATTGAGTTTTGGAGGACCAACATGGCTCGGGACAAAAGATATGCCGAGGATATGGCTCCTTTCATTGCATATTGGGAGTGACTTCTCCAGCTCATATCTTGTCCTCTCCCTCCGACCCCCAACTGTCTCCGTGAAGGATTTTGGCCAGAATTAGACTGGATGCATGATCATGCTCGCGCGACGGCACTGCCCGATGCAGTTAGTGCCAGCTCGGATGTTACTCCTGAAGATGAATCTGACCCGTACCCTTTTTGCGACCTAGAGCTAAGCCGCCAAAAATTGTCTTTCAATCCGTTTCGAGATAATCTTCTTGGTGATTTTGTCATGTGCGGATCCTGCACTCACCATTACCTTCCTATGTGGATGGACCGGGTACTTGAGTGTGTTAACCACACTCCTTGGGATTTCTACAAAAAATTTAAGGTCGAATGGTAGGTTCCACTCACAACTAAGAAAGATTCTAAGAAGATCATCGGAAAGGAGTGTTGGAATAAGCAATAGGAACAAAAACAATAGGATCCAGATGTTTAGAATTGCAGTATCGTTCTCTTCTCGCTCCGCTACCTGTCTCATAATAAGCGTGGGCCCCTGAAGACCCATCGTATTCAGCCTAAAGTAGCGAGCGCTAAAATGGCTTGTTTGGAGGCAAGTGGCATCGCAGTCCATGGCAGTGCCAACTAATTGCTTAATTGGTTGGCTGCCAGCCGACGAATTGAATTTCACTAAAAAGGAATTTTCTCAGCATCGATCAGTGTGCATTTTGCGTGGTACAATACCATCTGCCGAACTTTGGTGATGGATTGTTTTTACGAGATACTCATTTAACGGGATCTCAATCTGAATCATTGATGTTTATCTTGTCGGCTGCTAGCCAACAACCTCTGTATTTTGAGTTTGCAGTTCAAACTGATTGTTGTGGTCAAAGTCTTCGTGTGTGTGAGGGGAGGACGGAAATCTTTGGCACGTGTGTTGTTGGATATCATGATGGCAATTAGATGGTTGCTTTGCACGTCAGAGACCATTGTACAAGCAAAATTTGTGGCAGCTGTATGATAAATGTACGGATTGAATGGATGTGCAACACCTCTTTTTATTCACTTGATTTTGTTAGTGGTGGATATCACTTGCTCCACTTTGGGTGGTTTTTACTGCGCTCTTTTTGTCATTTTCTCATTCAGCTTCCAGCCGACGTCATTTGTCATGGTCGAGACTCGGGAAATGGCCCTAGTTTAGAGAGCGAGAGAGGCAAGGGAGGAGAGGGAGGCAAATGAGGCCAGAGTTGCTAGGGATGTAGAGTGACACGGTGGTGTTGTATCTCAAAACACTACGGAGAGCACCTTTCCGTCAAGTGAGGGTCATGATGAGAATTGGAACGATGATCGAAGTTTCTTGCTGCTATTGCCCTGGCATTGCTGTAACCATGTCGGAGATGGTCGAGTTGTGGTCGACAAAGAGGAGTCCAACGACGATGGCGGTCATCACGTCGATGCTGAACTGGGGTGCTCTGATTAGGAAGATCGTTGCGGCAATGGATCGAACGAGGTAGACTCGTGGGCTACTAGACGAGTCGACACCGATTCATCTTCAAGTTTTACGAGTACTCCGTTTGAAATCGGATGCGAGACGAGTTTGGAGGTGGACTCCAATATGTACGCTTCGGCATGGCAGAAGAACTTCTAGATGTTAAATATAGTTGAGTTTGTCAGTCCCCTGCGGTTGCTTTTCTAGACTACTGCCAACTATGGGGCTCCTCCAAATGTAACCTGCTTTCTTTCTAAAATATCGTGCTCTTTTCGGATCACATCCTCGATGTACTTCTTGTAATGCATGCCCCGTTTAGTCTTTTAGCTTAGATGGTGTGCTTGGTAAAATTCTGTGTCTCATGTAAGGTCAAGATTCTTCTGCTCATGTGTTGTCTTTTGCAATAATTTTTATATCATTGTATACTCTTGAAGGACATTTTAGGAAGTTATATTTTTAAGCGAGCTGCCACTCGGCAGCCTCTTTTGTATAAAACCCACTTCCTTGACTTTGTTATCGGATATTGTGCGATCACTTGTATGCCTTAACTCAATCTGCCGGACTTCTTCGATGGATGATATATACAAAATACTCATTTGACAGGATCTCAATCTGAATCATTGAAGTTTTTCTTGTTGGCTGCCATCCGACAGCCTCTTTTCATTCCGAGTTTAGAGATCATCTGTCTGCCCTACCTCACTCAGGCCTCTACTTTAGAGGTTGCGCAATCATTTAAAATATAATTCTCACAACTGCTGCTACTTAAGCGAGCTGCCTACCGGTAGCCTTCTTTGTTTGATATCCAATTCTTTGAATCCACTATCGAGTTCATTATATGAGATCATCCATATGTCATTGTATTCTTTTGAAGGACATGTTTGATAGGTATATTTTTGGGGAATGCTAGACGACAAGATGGGAATAAGAGAACTGCCTTACTAAATTGTGGATTGCACAATTGTACTATACTCAACTCATCCCTGTAAATGGAGCAAGTGCGGCAATCGCTTTATTGGAGACGGCTGGTATTTCTTTGAGTTGCAAACAGGGTTGTTCGGTCGTCCGTCCGTCCGGTAGTATCCGTCCGTCTCGCTGTCCGTCCGATAGAGGTTGTTGTCCGTCCGATAAGGGTCAACGCTGGTTTGACCATGTCTAGAGGTAAATCAATTTATCCATTGCCACGAAGGCAAATACGTGGCTGACACGTCGACAAGAAGGTCGCGTGCGTTCGAACAAGGGCAAGGCGCGTACCTAAGAGGGCCGCGCGCTTAAATAAATAAAAAATAAAAATAAATAAAAATAAAAATTCTTGTACGCGCCCAGCCCTTGTAAGCATGCGCCCAACCTTTTGGATCGGGCGCGTACGTACAAGGGCTGGGCGCATACAAACAAGGGTTGGGTGCGTACAAACAAGGGTTGGGCACGTACCATCAAGGGTTGGGCGGGTACTAACAAAGGCTATGCGCGTACCAGACACAGCCGCGCGCGTATGCCCAATAAATTTTATTTTTTTATTTTTTTTATTTTTTTTCTTTGTACGCGCTTAGCCCTTGTAAGCATGCGCCCGACCTTTGGGATTGGGCGCGTATATACAAGGGCTAGGCGCCTACGCGAAAAAAAAAATTAAAAATAAAAAATAAAAATAAAAATTTGGCGTACGCGCGCGGCCCTTGTAGGTACGTGCGCGGCCCCAATAGGTACGTGCGCGGCCCTTTTAGACACGCGCCCAACCCTTTTAAGTTCGCATCCAACCTTTTGGAGTATGCGCCCTACCTTCTTAGGTACCCGCGGAACCTCTTTGGATACGCGCCCTACCTCCTTAGGTACCCGCGGAACCTCTTTGGATACGCGCCCTACCTCCTTAGGTACCCGCGGAACCTCTTTGGATACGCTCCCTACCTCCTTAGGTACCCGCGGAACCTCTTTGGATACGCTCCCTACCTCCTTAGGTACCCGCGGAACCTCTTTGGATATGCTCCCTACCTCCTTAGGTACCCGCCGAACCTCTTTGAATACGCTCCCAACCCCTTGAAGTATGGGCCGAACCCTTGTAAGCATGCGCCTAATCTTTTAAATCGGACGTGTATGTTCAAGGAATAGGCGCGTGCGAATTTCTTTGTTCTAGGGACGAGCTCAGCCCTTGTAAATATGCTCTTGACCTTCTAGATTGGGCACGTACGTACAAGGGCTGGACGTGTACGCGGAAAATAAATAAATAAATAAATAAAAATAAAAATTTGGCGTATACGCGCGGCCTCAATAGGTACGCGCGCGTACCTACTAAGGTTGGGCGCATACGCCAATATATATATATATATATATATATATGATTTTTTTGGCATACGCGCGCGGCTTTGGTAGGTACGCGCACGTACCTACCACGGCTGGGTAACACAAATAGAACTCGTCCCCTACTATTTTGTGTTTTTAAAATTCTTTTATCTCGTTGAATTATTGCTAGTGGCATAATGAAGATGTAGACCATGTATAAGCCTCATTCCTCGTGCCCACCTTTCCTAAGCTTTTGTCCACCCCTTATATATATAATGTTGATTCCTTTTCACCAATGTAATCTATTGTCTTTCTTTGATTAAAAGTGTCGTCATTAACTATTATTGATTTCAAAGATTGTCGAGGTGTGTGTATCTTTTTATTTACTTTTGGCAATCATGTACACAAAATCATTTATATTTGGCCATGGGCTATGGCCTTTTTAATTAACAAGGATTACAACAATTGTTCATGTTATAATTGAATCAAATATTGTAAATGTCATTATAGACTCTAATTTCTTTTTAACCATAGAATGTGTCTTGTGATCTTGCTTTTTATTTTAAGCAATTGACACAAAATTAATTGTAATGATACTAAGAAGAAGTTGATGCATTCAAATGTAAATGTAAATGTCGTATATGCATCTTCATACCTTATACAACTTGCTAAAGTTTCATTGATACATCTAATTATATATCTCAATCACAATTTCTAGTTTAAGCATAGTAAGCATAATATCAATAATTTGTTTAAGAACTTCAAGTGACGGATATTTAATTAAATGTGGAAAAAAAAAATTCCAGAAATAAGAGTGGCGAGAACATTTCATCGGCGGACAGCTGACTCATGAAAATGGGCTTCACCCATTCTAGAGAGGGTTTAGGCCAAAAATGTTGCGAGAGCGTTGATGCAGTTCAAAAAATCTACCACTGTCGTAGATTCGAGTGGCGCCCAATGGATGAGGGTGTTCTTATCAAATTCCAGATCATACATACCGGTTTAGAAAGTTTAAAGAATGACGACAATATTATTTGAAAAATTACAGTACGTGATTGTCGGCTGACAACCGATCAAAGACAAGGACAACATACTGCATGAATTTGCTTAAACCTTTTCTACGGCAACAAATATATCCAAGGAAATATAAACGGAAAAAATCGTGGAAGATAAAAGATATGCAGGAGGAATTGTCAAACATGGGTTCTGAGTATGGCGTTGAAAACATTGAACAACAATGGAAAGACAACAAAGATGCAGCCAGAGAACATGAACAAATAAATTAATAGGAGGATAAGTACAATGTCGGCTGCCCGCCGACTAACAAAATAGACCTGGGAGAGAAAACAACGTCTTTTACAAATCACTAATTCTACTAAAAAAAACCTCTTAGTCTACCCAGCGAGATAAGTTCTAGAATAGTCTGAATATAAAGAACATGTGATATCGAAAGCGCAAGGGATTGTCAGTATGACATCAGACGATTCGAAGGTAATAGGCTCAACCAAGAACAGTCGGTGGGCCGCCGATGGAGAAAGACCTACCATTCAACTTCCGACCATCTGACGACATTGTTAGTAGAACTTCTTAGTATTTGAATGTCCTTATTTTAAATGTTCTTTCTTTAAATGTCCTTGCTTAAATGTCCTTTCTTTTAATGTTTTTACTTTAAATGTCCTTATTTAAAGTAAGGACATTCAAATACTTGAAGTTCTTAAACAAATTATTGATATTATGCTTACTATGCTTAAACTAGAAATTGTGATTGAGATATATAATTAGATATATCAATGAAACCTTAGCAAGTTGTATAAGGTATGAAGATGCATATACGACATTTACATTTACATTTGAATGCATCAACTTCTTCTTAGTATCATTACAATTAATTTTGTGTCAATTGCTTAAAATAAAAAGCAAGATCACAAGACATATTCTATGGTTAAAAAGAAATTAGAGTCTATAATGACATTTACAATATTTAATTCAATTATTACATGAACAATTGTTGCAATCCTTGTTAATTAAATAGGCCATAGCCCATGGCCAAATATAAATGATTTTGTGTACATGATTGCCAAAAGTAAATAAAAAGATACACACACCTTGACAATCTTTGAAATCAATAATAGTTAATGACGATGCTTTTAATCAAAGAAAGACAATAGATGATATTGGTGAAAAGGAATCAACATTATATGTATAAGGGGTGGACAAAAGCTTAGAAAAGGTGGGCACAAGGAGGAATGAGGCTTATACATGGTCCACATCTTCATTATGCCACTAGCAATAATTCAACGAGATAATGGAATTTAAAAAACACAAAATAGTAGAGGGCGAGTTGTATTCGTGTTGAGCATAGATGTGTATGCAAAGGAGTTTGATAAGTGTGCAAGGAGGCATGCGACTATATAAGAAGGGCGGGTCACTACAAAAGAACAGCGGGCAGGTAGACAAGGAATGAGGGCAAATTAATGAAAAAGGAGGGGGGAAAGAGGGGGGGATTATGGGGCAAGCGATTCAAGAGGATCGCACACATGAGAGTCGAGTTCGCAAGTTGGAGGGTTGCGCGCGTACGGTGGAGGGTTGCACGTGCGGTAGAGGCGCTTATGCTTAAATATTATAAAAAAATTGATTAAAAAATTTAAAAGAGTGTGCGGCCCTCAAGAGCGCATACGTGCAACCCTCCAAGTTGTGGGCTCGACCCTTTAATGTGTGATCCTCCTTCGATTGCTTGTCCCATAATCTCAGGCGCATACTCATTCGGTCGCGCGCGCGTTTACTAAATGAGGGTCGGGCGCATATTAAAAAGGGTCGGGCACGTATTAAAAAGGGTTGGGCGCGTACCCATTGGGTCGTGCGTGTACTTGAAAGGATCAAGCGCGTACCAAAAAGGGGTTGGGCGTGTATCTAAAGGCTCCAGCCTGTACCTAAAGGGGTCGAGTGCGTACTGAAAAGGGTCGGGCCCATACTTAAAGAGCTTCCACTCATGCCTGAAGGAGTCAGAAGGAGTCGGACGCGTACATTAAGGGGACGGGCGCATTCCTAAAGGGGTCCGGCGCGTATCTTACGGGGTCGGGCGCGTACACCAAGGGGCCAAAGCGTACCTTAAGGGGCGCCGTGCGTGCCTAAAAGGGCCGTGCGCCTACCTTACAGGGCCGCGCGCATATAATTTTTTTTTAATTTTTTTAATTTTTTTCTGGCGTACGCGCGCGGCCCTTGTTTGTATGCGCCCAGCCCTTGATGGTACGCGCCCAACCCTTGTTTGTACGCACCCAGCCTTTGTACGCACGCGCCCGATCTAAAGGTCGGGCGCATGCTTACAAGGGCTGGGCACGTACAGAAATTTTATTTTATTTTATTTTTATTTTTATTTTTGTTTTTATTTTTTCGCGTACGCGCGCGGCCTTTCTAGGTACGCGCGCGGCCCTTCTAGGTGCGCGCCCGACCCTATGATGTGACATGGAAAGCGGTTTGACGTGTTACCACACGTGTTTTACTAGGGGGTAAGTTGAAAATTTGATTTAGGTTTTGTAATTTTTTTTTATACGCAAATGTCCGCCAAAAAGTATTGTCCGTTCTGTCCGTCCGTCTTACTGTCCGTCCGTCCGCTATCTTTGGGCCCCTGTCCGTCTATGTGAACAACCCTGGTTGCAAAGATGACACTATCCATTAATCTCTTCTGTTCGTCGGCTATCGGCTGACATCTTCTACTATAGTTGTTGTCTCATCTGCACGGGTTTGCTTTGCCGTATAATTTTCTTCTTTGCAGCTTTTGCGACGTCACCGTTTTTATTTTCAATAAGGCATTAGAAATTGTTCTTCAGCGGCTGTCGGCAGCTCGCCGACCACTTTGACGTTTTCTAAATGTGGTACTTGGGAGAAAGACAATGTTCTTTGCTTGCCCGTCGATCACCTATCATGCCTACATATTTTTCATTAAATTTCAAAATAATCACCTTATTTCAAAAACCCTAACCCTTTGGTGTATTATGGTGTTTTGGATTCAATAAAGTTTTATCGGTTATATGCCGACGAAGGCCTTTCCTTATATCTTCTATTCTTTGCTTTGCTGAACTACTGACTATCTTTCCTATTTACTCATTGGAGATTATTGCTTAGTATGTTCTGCAAGAGATTTCTTCAGTAAATCAATTTGGTGAATTTAATTCCTCCTCATTCTTTGTTGGTTGGCCCTCGACCTTCAATTCTGTCTTTGAGAATTTTTAGGGCATATAAAGAATCTTTAGGGCTCAAGAAAAATATTTAAGGTCTGGGAGAATATTTAGGGTCAGCGGAGAATCTATAGGTTTTTAGAGAATCTTTAGGTTTCGTGGAGTAACCACTAACGATGTCAAAGGATTCAATAGGTTTTGAAGAGACTTCATCATGATATGCAACAATTATTATAGCTTTGTAAGGCACAATGTTTGGTGGAAGGCAATTTCCAATGTATATCTTTAGGATTTAGCCCATAATTCCTCGTTTTTGTATGATATAGGAAATGAAATCCAAGTCTAAGTTTTTTTTTGGGTCCATAATTGATCAATTTTTCTATATTTAATTAAATAAATCATTAATCTGTTCATATATTATAATTGAAAATTCTAGATCAGAAATTTATTTTCACTTCTATTGCTACAAAACAAGATATTTTTAGGACTTCCAAAATAGGGATCAATGTCAATTCTTGCTTTGATTCCTAATCCAATCACATTCATCATCCATAGATCCATCTTGAAACATATTTTTTCAATAGTTTGGATGAAATCAAGTTTTTTTGGCTTAAAGAAGTATATCCTAAAGTATTATTTTTTTGCCCAAAAGTAAGTAATCTTAGCTGACTTATACTTCATGTGTAATATCTTGCCAAACATATAGTTTTGTTAATTAGTAAGAATTGGCACTTCAGTAATAAATCTCATTTAGACAATAGCTTGAACAATGATTTGTTGAAAAGGTATATTAACATTCAAAAGATAACTTGGTACAAATAAAAACTTTCATGTGTTATTTCATTAAGTGTTAGATCTAATATATATCATGGAAATGATGCGCCTTAGTAAATTACACTATTCGGTATTATATTTTAAGTTTAACGACATGTCTTGGCCTCTATTACATTGATTATCTTTGTACAAGTTTTACATTTAATAAACCAAAGAAACCACAAGGCAATAAGTAGGAGGAAGGGCAGGTAAATGTAGTGTAGGGATGTAAAATTGGTCGGGGAGAACATAGTATAGGGTTTAAGGTGATTGTTTTGGATGAGATGAGAACGGGCCAATAAAAATACCGGATGAAAATTGGCCCACTGGATGAAAATACAATTGTTAATAATAATTGAAATTACAATTTTTATAAGTGTTATATGTTATAATACTATACCTTAAATGATTTATCTACTTCTAATCTATATAAGATAAATCATTCCAACTTATTTTCTATTGATAAATTTTTCTTATCATAGACAACAAATGTTAGACTTATCATAAATCTATGCATGCATAATCAACAATGATATCACTAAAACTATCGTTCATTTAGTGTTCAAAAACCAAGAGAATAAAGCAAAATTGAATGGCACATGCATTAAGTATTATTAAAAAGAAAATCACAAAATAAAAAGGAATTTATTTAGCTCTTCTTCTACTACAATATCTATAAAAAAATTAGTCATCTAATTTAAAAAATGAAATGGTGGTTTGTTTTCCATTATATAATATTTACATAAATTTGAAAATTCTTATAAAGATCTAAAGCAAAAAACAACAACAATACAAAAAAATACTTCAATGGGATTAAATTTGAATTGTTTGGTAGATCAATATTTGTCATTGTAATAAATACCACTAATTATATTTAAATGTGAAATATATATCATGCTCTTAAAGTTAGGGTGGGATAAAGTAAAAAACCACAAATTTTAGGTGTTTATACAATATATATTTCATTACTCTTAATTCAATTTCAAGCTTGAATATTTGTTTAAAATAGATTATGAGTAATTTTGAGAATTTTTGTGCTTTAAAATGGATTAACAATTATTGAAAAATAATTTTAACATCATTTACCCAATTAAATACTACTGCTAAGATCATCTCCAATCATAAAACCTTGAATATAACTAACAGCCTAATTTTATGTTTACTTAACAATTATTTAATATATATCAAAAGTCTAAAGGGTAAATTTTTTAAAAAAAATCATAGAACTAGGTGTCTTTTGATTATTTGTCTACTGAATATTTCATTTTTTATCTTATAGTAAAATAAGATCAACGATAATATAATTAGTGGTATTTATTATATTTTTAAAATTTTATTTAGCTTAAATGATATTTTTTAGTTTAAATTGAACCTATAAATTTTCAGTTTTTTCTAGAAATTCCATGAGACATACATCAATTAACTTATAAAAAGAAAAATATTCCTTCCATATACTTTATTTTATATTTATCATTTCTCCCCATTGATTATCAATGATTTATAATGCTGCAACTGTATAATGATATATTTACAGGCAAGGTAAAATCTTGTGAACAAATCTTAACACATGTAAATGTATCATATAATTCAAATGAGAAATGTAAGATTCTAAAATTTTAATTAATTGTCTCATTGGATAACTACCTAAATATTTTTTTAAATAATTAGTATTAAATCTTAATATTTATTTTTGAAGATTTAATTTTTGACACATGTAATTGTTGAAGAAAGAAAGAAATACATATGTGTTAAGGATATTGTCGATGATGTATCTAATTTCTATACACATATAATTCTATTGAAATCTAATTTTTAGGATTTCAAAATTGTCAAACAAATTGTTTTTTGTTAAGATAGCTCAAATTTATTACAAAAAAAATGTAGGTTGGAAAAGACATAAAAGTTATTAAAGGAGAACTTAGTAGTGCTAATGTAAGAATAAAAAATGCTGAAAATATAATAGTAGAGCATCGTAATCAAATTAAAGAATTGAATCACATTATCTTAGAAGATTATAATGAAATGTTGAGAATGAAAAATGATCTACAAACATGCAAATGTGATAGAGATTCAATTGGTGCTCAGGTATTAAAAAATATTTACTTAGTATTTACTTTGAATATACTTACAACTTAAAAAAAAATTGAATCTACCATTATTACTTAATATTTTTTCAATATCAAATACATATATAAAAATATAAACATGTATACAAACATAAATATGAAATAAAATTTTGACGTTTGTTCAATAGTTAATTACAAAAAAACATGAAATCATATTACTTCAAGAAAAGACAAAGATTCAATCTATTACTCTTATAAAAGGACAAGCTCAATATAATGACCGTCTACAAGAAACTCAAATATTAAAAATAAAAAATTTTGATCTAAAAAGAGATTATGCTATATTGATCCATACAATAAAGAATATATCCATACTTAGAAAAGGAATTTTTAATCTTTCGAAAGAGCATAGTTTAGAAAAAGCAAAGGTATTCACTAAACTAGTGTTTAGAAAAATATTATTCTTATTAAGGTGAATACAATACATACTATATCTCACATTTTTAGGAACAAAATATTAAGAATTACATTATCTTCCAAGAACATTATGATTGTGAAAAATGAACTTCATACATTTATATCATAAATACTAGAGACCATTTATGAGTCAACATCTTGTTCAATAATTCCTCTTAAAACATTTCACATATCATCTTAACAATGCATGAATCATTTCATGATTTTTAAATTATTAATTAAAAATATTAACAATCTCAATTGCTTGTATAATTACACTTTCATACATAAAAGTCTTCATAAAAAAAAATTCAAAAAAGAATATAAATACATAGATATATATGTTTATTCCTCAACTTTTGAAATTTCAAAAATAAATTAGATGAGAAGTATAGGTTTTAAATACATTAATAGGTTAATAATTTTTATGACTAAAATATATAACAAACTCATGTGATACTATCATACAATTTGCAACATCTAGTAAATCTAAAATTGATAGATTTCAAACCTTGATAATGATTTTACTTTTAGAACTTGGTTTCAAAAACTTCTCTTTTTCCATAGTGGAAATTAAGTATATTTATTCATTAGACTAAAGAAATTTGAGTTATTTCAAAAGGACTTCAAAGTTTATATGAATTATCATTTATCTTGATACGTGTGCATTTCTATATCTAGTTTTTGTGAATGATATCCATTCGCCCTTCTGATTACGCAAGACGTGAAAATTTGAAATATAATTTTAATATTTTATAGGAATAAGGTGCATAATTTGTAGTAATAAAGGACAATCTGACAAAACTAAGAACAATAATTTATAATAAAATAATACTGTAAATTAAATGAATTAGAATAGATATTGCTCATTATTGCTCAATATTTTTTGCTTTTAAGAAATATTTTCTTTTACAATCTAAAGATAATCTATTAATAACTCTTAAACCAAATCTTTGAGGTAGTAGAAAGGTATTGTAAATAGATGGGATCTGCTATCATTTAGATTAATCTTCTTAGAAAAGATTTTTTTATTAAATGGTATGACGCCAAATTAACAACAATTTTATATAGCTAAATAATATACGTCAATATATGTAATTAGATGTTTGCGTCGATATAAAATATATCAATTTCTAAATTGGATACCTTCATTATTTAAGACTTGAAGCACTATTAACGAGAGATCTTTAAATCAACAATCAATGCCACCATGGTAGACAATATTGAGATTTATTAAAATGCAGTTTGGATTGGATATGGCAATGGAAGCAAGAGTAATTTGATGG
The DNA here is from genome assembly GCA_963971425.1 of Bryoerythrophyllum caledonicum. Lineage (NCBI taxonomy): Eukaryota > Viridiplantae > Streptophyta > Bryopsida > Pottiales > Pottiaceae > Bryoerythrophyllum > Bryoerythrophyllum caledonicum. Next base: position 50,409,840 of record OZ020514.1, on the reverse strand, counting down.
AAGATAGGAAGCGTTTTCAATAATTTCATTGGACGCAATTGATGGTCAAACAAAGTGAGCAGTACAACATCAAAGAGCGCGTAGTCAAAGGACTACATACATCTCCTCTTGGTATCGAGCACGGACGGAGATGGGACCAAGAAAGGATCAAATTGGGACCGAGTGGGCATAGAGTGGGTACCAAATGTATACCAAAGGGAGCCTCAATATTTATGGCTGGAGACCTTCTCGTGTAGGGTCTCGGCGTAGATCACTTTTCTTTTCTCAAGAGAGATGGCCAAGGGCTTGGACATAGTGTCAAAACATCTTCGTATCTAGTTACTTGGACCAAAACGCTAGAAACAATCCAACATACCGTACATTTTTTAATCACAAGGGCATCTATGTTAATGTACTATAACATGTATGTAAGACATAATTGCCTTGGTCAATTGACATGTACATTTGAGAAATATTAAAATATCAGCCACCTATAATCATTACAATGAAGTTTGGCTTCAAATCTACAGAAATCCTAGACTTTAGCTAATATTTATAATGAAAATTATGATGTATGATATATTTTTATTCATTGTTGTGTCTCATTTTAAGAAGTTGCAATAACAACTTCTATATTAATAAGAAGATCATTTCAATGATTTTTTTATAAAGATATTAGATTGTGATATCAAATTAAAATGGCTAAACAATTTGCTACAACATAAATCATTGACTAGGAAAAAAATCAAGAATTTTATTATAAGTAGATTAAATATAAAAAGAAGGCTATTTCTTGATAATATTAATTTTTTAGTTAAATCATGATGTTGAACGAGCAATTGAAGAACATTGTATGTTGTAGAGTTTAAGGGTTGTTTGTAGTATTAATGGCATTGTAAGTAGTTGATGTAAGATTTGAGGAGAAATTTAAAGGGGAAAAAATGGAGAGAGGCGAAAGGAACTTGAAATAGTTCCATTCATGGTAGCAAAGGTTGTTATCAATTGGTACTATAAGTAAAGGCCTCAAAAGAAGGTGGACGTCTCACTCCAAGCATTGTTTGTGATAGCTTGTGTTTCATATGCTTGTGAATTAATTTCTCTACTTCTATTTAATCATTAGATTATGGGCCACTCATGCAAGTTGTGTGCGTAGATTTTTGGTGCACCTTAAACCAATGTTTGGTGAAAATCTTAAAAGTCTTTAAATGTTGGTTGTGCACAACATCCGATTTTGAACCTTGGAAGAACATGACAATTGATTTAAGGTCATTCAAGCATTGAAGGCGATTGAGGATGATCCAAGGGATTTTAATGCTCATTGGTGGTATACATTTTAAGCTTGTAGACTTTGTAAGTGTTAAAAAGTGTATGTACACACTTTCTTCTTTGTGACGTATGTTGACCTTGGCATGGAAGGAATATCATGGACTTATTTTCTTTGTGACAGAAATTGATTTTGAAACCATAGACATTTTTTTTCCTTCGGGCCGGCATTGACCTTGTAATGTCAAGGACAAATGATGAATTTTGCTTAGATTTCTTTATGTAACAAATATTGGAGTAGGATTTGAATCTTTTGAGCCTAACAAGTGCACATTTGAATTAAAAAATTGACTCAATGGAGTGTGTGAGGTACGTACTTGCACAATAAGGCCTTGAAGTGTCTGATGTACCTGAGAGAATTGCAAAGTGTAATAGGTAAGAATGGAGGTGAACATAAACAATGTGTAATAATAAAGAATGGAGGTCATTTAGGCTCCAAGTCTCAAATGAGATGTCAAAACACACCACCATTGACCTAGCCACCACACGGTACTAATCCTAACCCTAATCACCAGCTTGGGCTAAGTCTTACCCCTTCCAGTAACTCCACAACTCCTTAGGTGGTTACTAACCAGAAACCATCTACACTATGCCTCCATGCACCGATCTTGACAAATGCTTCAAAGTGCATATATACATCTTAAACACATACATGAATCCTTTTAAAATTGAAGTATGATGTGAACATTCTTTATTATGAACATTTTTTATTATTACACATTGTTATGATGTGAACATTCTTTAAGAATGGCATTGACTTCACTGTTTGTATGTTTAGAAGTGTGTTTTACTTGTTTTTTATGAGAGAAAGATCACCACCAAGATATGAGTGTATTCTAGTGGTATAGTGATACTTAGAACTTCAAAAAAGTATGTTTGGGGTGTTTTTGAAGCATTGGTGTACTGTGTTCTACTGATCCGTTATTGCAAAAACTCAAGCTTCCCAAACTAGAAGGAGGAATCTCTTAAGATAAGATAACGAGTGGCATACAAAGATTCTAAGCTAATCACCGTGGATGAAAATCCATTACCTTAAAATTTCATTTACAGTAAACAAAGTCCAAGCGTCGGAGCAAATCTGAGTTCAATTTTTGGGCGTGCACCTTCAGTCTTATAGTTTGGAGGCGTTTGAGTACGACGGCCGCAAGGCAAACTAGGATTCAAAGCAAGTTCAAGTTGCAACAGCCAAAGTTGCACGTGGAGGCATATGCCATGGCGCTTGCAGCTTGTGACATTATCGTGTTGTTGAAGGCGTCGTAGATTTTTGCCTTGCTTCTAGAATCGTGGAAAGTGTGCCCCTGGAATGCTCTTGAATGCGACAAGCAATGGAAACTACTATTGAGGGGCCGTTGTACAGTTGCCTGAGTTTGTGTTGGTTTGCTCCTCCCGAGGTTCGAGAAGAGTTGTTAGTCTATGGTATGCATAGTTGTCGCTGTAGGAGCGCGTGCCGACCATCTAGCTAGAAGGCAAGCAAGTAGGCTTTGCTCTCTACGTCTAAGAGTGGAATTGTGAGGCGCGCATGGGAGGAGCAATGGAAGACAAAGGTGTCATAGTTGAAGCTACGTAAGAACTTCTCTTGCTTTTGTGAGGCGACATCAAGGTGTGTTTCAGGGCTATAGGTTGTGAAGCTAAAGGCCCCAACTATAGTGGTTGAGATGGAAAGCTAGGAGCTCTATGAAGCTTGGCAAGCTGATGAATTGAAAAGAAATTGCGCTAGCTATTGCTCTAGGGAGTGGGTGCCAGAGCTTTCGCACAAACTTGGTGGTCGTCCTTGTTCAATGGAGCAACTCGGTCTAGTCTTGACGAGGAAATTACCCTCTCTGACGTTCCTTTCCAAAAAATTGGATTTGGTGTGTTACGAAAGATGCATCTTCATGCTACAATGTCGTGTAAAGAAAGATCTATAACCGCAATAGATCAAGAGTCCTAACCAACATCAAATAAACAAAAAACATACACTAAAACAAGTATACGTTGTACACCCTTAAAAAATGAGATGTAAATCAAGCCTCTTGCACGCCATTAAGGAAGGATCAACAAGTGCAAGATTAAGGAAAAGTATGTAGGAGCCTTTACTAATGACTACACGGTCACTTACAAGCAAGAACTCACAATCTCTACACTTCACCTTAACTCACAAAGCTTGACTTGACAAAGATGTCAAGTCAAGTACGTGTTTGGCACTATATGCACATACACACAACCCTAAGTGGATGGAAATCATCCATGGATGAATGCAGTGCGCCGTTGTACGTCTTTAAATCTGTAAGTTAGTAATAAACTAATCTACGCTAAAACACTATCATACAGAAAGGCTCTCGATGCCACGTACTGTGACAACTATTGTGTAAAAGAAGATTGATAACCACAATAGATCAAGAGTCCCAACTAACACCAAATTAACAAAATGATACACTAAACAACTATACGTAGTACACCCTCAAGTGCCTCCCCTAGCAAATAAATAGATCCTCTATCCAACTAGGACCATACAACACTAATAAGACTAAATGCACGGTGATGTTGTTGCAACAATTGTACACATCCAAGCAAAGATGTCGTACGTTGCCAAATCAATAAGCATACGGAGAAGTAACAAAGAGAGGGTATGCCGGGTGCAATGTGAGCCTCATCTATAATCGCCTTAGGCAACTTTTTTGCCAATCCCTCGGTCAATCTCCTTGTTGCCTATCCCTTAATCAAAACCAAGAACTCCAACTGGATGGCAACGCACCACACAGTGACAAGTCCACGAGGAATTCAAGCCGTTTCATTGAGTGAAATGTGGCTCAAAGACCTCCGACAACAAGGGCAAGTCAAATCCCCGAACGGTAGAATACAACGAGACGGCTTCAAGCAAGCCATAGGCCCCATTTCACGATCCGAACCACACCCTCCGCCGAACCGTCCGCTTCTGGATACGGTGGTCAACCAAAGCCTGGGTACACAAAGCTTCAAAAGCCCCAAGGAACTCACGCCTCTAATCAATCAAAACCTCAGCTTGGGCTCCAAAACAAGCCAACATCTGGTCGAGGAATGCCATGGCCACCACCTCCAAAGAATTTTGCGGAAGAGCCACGACCTCAATCCACTTGTTGAAATGCTTCACCACCACCAAGATATACTTGGCCCCGCTTGGAGTCACGACAAGTGCACCAATAAAGTCCAAAGACCACCATTACCCTAGCTTCATAATGGGCAAAGGCTGCAACTACGGTGACAAGGTGTTGAAACTTGATCCTATCCAATCACACTTTTCACCGAGAAATAAACGTGACGACCTGCTAAAATATGCCGATCCACCAATATTGGATGCGCAACATCAAATGAGACTGTTGCACACCAAAATGTCTTAGGTCTTTGTATACTTGCCGTACCAACGAGGACCTTTGATTTGGCCTCGATAGTATGCTCCTAGTCCCAGCTGGCCACATTTAGAATAAAAGACCGATCTCCCAACGGAACCTTGCTATTTGGTGTCCAACTCGATCACGTTGCAAAGTGACAAGAGCTATGGAAGTGACCCATGTTGTAGCTTGTACAAGACTAGATCGCCTTCCCACATATCGCTAACAACTTGGGCCCTATCTACTTCCTCATTTGTTGCCAAATCAAGCAATGCCGATGCGAAGCTAAACATTAATGTCAAGTAAGCTCCTACATGTGACACCCGGAATGACTCCCAATCACAGTCATTTTGCTTCCTGACACCGATTAAAACTCCTCCAAATGACTTGGATTGCGGAATAGATCAACCGCATAGAAATTTGTGATGCTAGCCCAATGTACAACCTCAAAGTCATACATCTTAAGCAACAAAGTCCTCCTGACAAACTTGCTAGTAACCTTATTAGACTCCATGAGCCACTCAAAGGCTGATGGTCGGTCATCAACGTAAAGCGTTGCCCATATAAATAGGGCCTAAAATGAGCTATGGCCCAAACCGTGGCCAAAGCCTCCTCTTCATAGGACAAATAGTTGGACTCTGCATTGTTGTTGCTCCTAGAATCAAAAGCCACAACGTACTCCCGTCCCACATCATCCTTCCGAGTCAACACGCCCTCTAGTCCGACAACAATCTAATCTGTGTGCAACCTATAGGGTCGTGTAGCATTAGGATGCCACAGCACAAGTGCTGAACCGAGCTTCAGCTTCAAAGTAGCAAATGTCTGATACTGCTCCCGTCCGCAAGTCTATGGGTGATCCTTTCCTATGAGAGTAGTCAACGGCTTAGCAATCAAGCTAAAGTTCTTCACAAATCGGCGATAGTAATTTGCCAAGCCAAGAAAAGCTTCAAGCCCTGACATGTCGAATAGGGCAGGTATCTTTTGCAACGCAACCACCTTGGTTTGTTGCACGCTAAGACATCCTGGAACAATCATATGTTTCAAATATGGCAACCGGCCGTGGAAGAACTTGCACTTGCCATGGTGCAAGCGTGATTCCCACTATTGTAACCTCACAAACACTGCGTAAAGATGCTTCATATGCTCGTGTCGGTTGCTACTAAAAATAATAACATCATCAATGTAGCACCAGACAAAGGATAAATTTGTCAACACCCAGTCCATCACCCTTTGAAAATGAGCATGTGCGTTCTTAAGGTTGAATGGGAGAAACTTCTAATGGTAGAGATGAATTCCCCTATCCTGATTAATTCTCTAAAATGCAGTCTTCACTTGTTCCTCTACCACCAATGGTAATGGGTGATAGCGAGAACGCAAATCTTGAGAAGCAAATACTCTAGTGTAGCCCACTGCATCAACCACTCCTCCGAAGTGGGCATGAGATATTGGCAAAGTTGTCTAAATAGACGAATAAAGGCCTACAGACAGCAGACGAATAGACAAACATGACAAACAACCCTTTTTGGCGGACAGTTGCGTATAAAAAAATTTACAAACCCCTAATCAAATTGAAAATTGAGATTTACAATTGATAAATCATCTTGGCCACCTGCATGAACCATCGCAAGTGTTGCTTTATGGAGCTTAAGTCAATGCCGCTTTTTACATGAAGCACACGCGAATGCAGTCATCGATGAACGCTGACCTTGCTTTCCATCTGAGTTTAAATTGGGTGATGAATTTGATCCTGCTAGTGGTACTTCTTCAAGGCCATCCACTTTTTGTGGACCTAGAGCCGTAAACAGAAACCTTGGATGCTGCTCCCTAGGCATATCCATTTGCATCCATATCCTTGGCATTTTTGGAAATTTCCGCTAAGTCTTCCAATCCACTCGCTTATTGAGAATGACCTGAGCATATACCATGTGAGAAATATAGAGGGAACAATCATTGCGGGGCATGAAATCAATCTCGTATAAGTATTGGTGTGCTTGGAGGGCACGAGTTTGGAACTGCTCGTTAGAGCAAGACTTCAAATTTGCCTTGTTCGTGCGACGATTTATCAGATGACGATGTAGAGCAAACAATTTTGACAAGTGGCACCACTTGATGTTATCTTTGCAAGTGAGGAGAGACCATGGCGATGGCTCATCTTCTCAACCGTGGAATGCAACTTTCATTGGAGTATTAATTATGTGCATCCGCTTCTTCTGGAGTTTCTCGTGCCTTGGAATGTCCTTGTTTTTCTCCTTCTTCCTCTGCGCGCTGGACATTGGTGACTGCTACTCGGCTTCTGCCTCACTCCTACTTTCCATCAATGTGCAAAAATTCAAAAAATCTACCAAAATATTCTAATACTACGCTAAGCTCTAGCTCAAAAAAAGCAAAAGAAAATTACTGCATTGGATTTCAAAATTATCCAAGTTAGTGATATTAATTAAAACAAATACTAAACCAGGGTAGTGCAATACGTTGTTGGTGTGCAATTTTGGAGCTCCAATCAAAGATCACGCAATCAGCTACCTTCAAAGGATAGTTAGAGGCCAAGATTTCCAAATGGAATAGTGTGAGATGGGCTAGGCGGGACCCACTATTTATACGTGCAGAGGGGCGGGCACGCGACATGGGGATTTGCCGCATGTCCTATGAGAACCGGGCGTATTTGCTTGAGGCCATGCGCGTACGATTTCGGATCGAGCGCGTCAAATTTGATGCCGCGCGCGCACATGGAGCGGCCGAGCGCATGGATAAGGGAGAGTGCGCGCGTGGCGTTGGGTCAGGCGCTTGCCAATCTAGGACGTGCGCGTACTTAACCACAGCACGTGTTTGCCAACCCGGGTCACGCGCGTACTAATTTAGGGTGGACACATGCGGATTTGGGGTCAAGCGCGTACTTAATTAGGTCAGGCGCGTGCTAGTCTGGGCTGTGTACGTGCCAATTTGGGCTAGGCGCATGGCGTCTCGGGGCACACGCGCACTAGTATGAGGTGGCCGCGTACGGGCTTCAAGGATTGAGCGCGTACAATTTCCTGGGTTGGACTCATGCGTGCGTACATGCGAGAGGTCGGTTTATTTAACGCCACTATAAGAGAGACAAAACATATTCTCAATTCATTAGGCTCCTCTGAAGTGGCTCTTTGTCTTTGTACTATATGTAACTAAGAGGAGGGCAAGTACACATTTGAAAGGGGGGAGATTTTGCCTTTTTTTAATGAATTCTACTTTGTATAGGGTTGCAATTATTGCAATGGCCACTGATCATAATAGTGGAAAGCACCCCACGTATATTGATTTAGATGCTCTAGATGCATATTGGCTTCTACAACCACAAACGTTGCAGAGTCGAGCCACAATTCCTCTGATGAACTAAAGGTACCGTGTCAACCTAAATTCACTCTAACTTAATTCATTCATATTCTAACCCTAATCCTAATGGATGAATCCTAACCCTAATCCTAATAGATGAATGATATCTAACCCTAATGGATGAACTCTAACCCTAATGGATGAAGTTCATTAGATCAAGTGAAGTTACAAGATTCTAACCATACAAGGTTAGGTAAAAGTAAGGTTAGGTAAAAGTAGAGGTGGAAGTAAAAGCAAGTGAGGTAAATGAGTCAATGATAAAAACATCAAGTAAAAAATACATGGTGAACATTGAGGTGAAAGTAAAAGTAAGAAAAAAATAGGGCCCCGTTTGAGGTAGCAAACCCTTTTCACTAAAAGGATTGAAACTTCTAGAATGAAGATTGGATTAAAGCGCGCTTCAAGTTCCTGAAAAGCCAACAACTTGATCTATGTGCAGTGAAACATTCAGTTCTAAATGTCTTGTGGATTCTCTGCAATCAGCCGTAAAGTTGGATGCACCAAATCTGGCCTCCACCAGACCCCTTGCTACAAAATGGGCCATAACTTCTTTGTCCTTACTCCAAATCAACCTTGCTTGGAGTCTCAAAAAGATAACAAGAAGATCTACTTACATTTTAAGTTTCAAGTCCTAAATACTAATAACTAGCTCATGAAGCTGCAATCATGGCACCTCAAAAACTAGAGAAAAAATGGGGAACCATTTTGACAGGGCTTCGCCAAAAGAAAAGAGAGAGAGAGAGAGAGAGAGAGAGAGAGAGAGAGAGAGAGAGAGAGAGAGGGAGGAAGGAAGTGGCCGCCCTAGACCTCTTATCCACTACAAAGGTGGCCCAAGGGTGGCCCAAGGGTGGCCCAAGGGTGGCGGGCATATCTCCATCTTTGAAACCAACAATCCCGAACGAAGATCAATGGTCCGATTGACCCAAAGTTCTAAATCCGATTTTTGGGCTAGACCTACCTTAAACTACTGCACCAAAGCAATTTTGACAAAACCAACATCACCGATGTATTCAAAATATATTTTAACCCTAGGATTGACTCTTCGAAAGTCCAAATCCGAGTTTAGGAACATTAAAAACCAAGTGGTTCCATAATTTAGTTGTTAATTTTTCTTGCAACTACAAGTATTTTTCTTCTTGTCTTTCTTATCTTCTATTTTTTCTTCTTTTCAGTAAATTATAAGTGCCATACAATTTGAAGTTCCAATTTAGCTTTTTTACTGACAAAGTGAAACACTAAACTACTAACTTGAACTTCTTAAAACAAAATACTAATTCTAATTCACTAATGAATTTCTATTTCTCTTTTGCTTCCCGCGAGTCTAATTTCCTATTAAAAACTCAAATTTTACCCTTTGTAATAATTAAAGGCTACAAGGAGTCCTTCAAATCCAAAAACTCTAATTAACACTACGAGGTGCTACTAATCACAAACCTAACCCTTAATTGCAACTAATGAAGTTGTCTCCTACTATCTAATCACTTACTAAAATTGTGGCGCTTTTAGGTGCTCACTTACCATCCAAGACGGAGAAGTAGAAAATGTCTACATACAAGAAGGATGCGAGGTATCCATTGTAGGAGTATATTGCATTTCTTCGAGGTGTGGCAATACAATATTATCGTAGTTGGTGTATAACCGACGTGGTGCGATTCCGTGAAGTTTATTTGGAGAAGGGAGAACCAGGAATCATGTGCCTACAAGCCAACCTCCATCCAAAATTCGAGCGCGCTCTAGAGAGTTTTGAATCGTACAAGGATGCACACGCCATGTACCACTATGCCTCATTCATGGAAAGAATAATCACTCAATGCACGAGTAATGGATCGCATGTATTTGATTGCATGGTGAAAAAACCTCGAGGGGGCCAACATCTGCCTCAATGTCTTTAAAGGTGTGAAGACTATAATCAACAAGTTTTGAATTTCTCATACGAGAGGCATGCCTTGGAATGAACAAGCAATGAAGTTGGCCATGGAGATGCATATGTTGCATAGCGTGCAATTCCTTCCAATAGATATTGGAGTCTATGGACTTTCCGGATATGACGCCATTGGTGAATATGGAAAGGTTTGGAAGGTCGAAATCGTGGATGTGAGAGCCATTTTGGCATATATGGAGTTTTCTGGGAGAATGCCAACGGCGTCCCATCTAAAGGAGAAATGTAGACAACAGCCTCACGAGGCCATGATATGTCATGTTGCACACCCAGGAGTTATAAAGTTTTGGGCGGTGAATACGAAGAATATGGAAGCGTACACATTGTCGTGGAATGATGGTAGCTAGGCCTATTTTGGAACCGTCAATAGAAAGGCAAATCCGGCGGCTTCGAGCAACTCAATCCTTTCTGCTCCATACATTTTCGCGGAGAATACTGTACAAATTTTAGCCTTTTGGAAGAATAGAGCAAGACATTCTTGGGCTTGATGTGCACCATGGCCCATGTCGACAAAGAAAATGTCATTCACAATGACATTGCTCCTACAAACGTGTATCTCCACTTTCCTCTAAAATCACGAGGCTCTGTCTTCATTGGCATTTGTGACTAGGGAATTGCTTAGTGTTTTGGCTTAGTGATTTGATAGTCAAAGCAATTTTTTGATCTTTTTGCAATATGTACCAACATTGTGATGTAATGGTGTGTATGGCGATCTAGTAATGAATAAAAAGTTTAATATTTTATAGTCTTACTGATGTGAAGTTTTTGCATGTTTGGTTGTCACTAGTGCACGCGACCCCCCCCTGCATTAGGCGCCAAGCTCACGCACCGAGCTGCAACCAGCTCACCCCAACCGCCTCAAACGCACGCCAAGCCCCCTTTAGCAAGCGCCGAGCCCCCTCCAACAAACGCGCCTAACCTCAGCGCGCGCGCGACCAGATGGACACGCGCCCAACCCCTCCCAGTATGTGCCCGGACATTCACGGTATGCACGTGGCTCCATATGGTATGCGCCTGGCCCCTCCCGATATGCGCCCGCCCTGGGTCTGCACGTTTGCAATTCTCGAGTTGACTTGTCAGCCATGTAGTTGCCTTCGTGACAGTGGGTAAATTGATTTACCTCTAGTCTTAGTCAAACGAGCGTCATACGAGCAAATGACCCTCATCGGACAGACAACAATCTCTTAACGGACGGGCGATCGGACGAACGGACACTACTGGACAAACAAATGTCGGAACAACCCTAGATACAGTTTGACTTGGTCTTGCAATTAATTGGCCAATAATTCCTACACATCTGTACATTCGCTTCTTCAGTTGCTAAAGATATTCATCTTTGATGGCATCTCCAAGCACAAGTGTATTTTCCGTTTAGAAACTCAATCAAGTTGGCAGCCAACAACTCCTAACAAAAATTGTGAATCCCAACTTTCTATGAAAGACTGAGCTTGTATGGTTGTCAGAAGATCGGGTGGTCGTCCCTCAACTATATGTGATTGGACTTGTCTCAATATCCCTTCAAATCATGGAGACTAAAGGCAAAACAACTACAATACAAATGTATAAAAGCTTATATCCTTTGTGCCTCGGCATTGGTAAGATATGGTCCAAATTCAAAGGCCAATCATCAAATTCTATGGTCCTCTTCTCCACGGTAGGAGACTTGTTGCGTACCAGCAAAACCAATAATTGTTACTTGGTAGCAAAGAAGGCATTCATGCCCTTAAACTCACGAGATGCACAAAAAATTGTGTTGTGATGATAAAACCAGAAAAAGATATCTTGGACATCCTCTTGACCAAAGTCCTTAGCCAAGGCTACAAAGACACGCTGAGCGCAAATCTCCTCGATCGCGTGCTTCTTCAAATGAGAAAAGAGGTCCGCTTCCTCGATTTCTATGAGATGTAACACGAGTGCCCCTTAACCAACAAAGTCTACTCCTTGCCCGCGTAAATGGTCACACAAACAGCAATGCACGGCAAAACAGAGGCTACAAACCTAAACAAGAGTGTTTAGGCTAATGGCTTGATCCAACAAATAACAACGCTAGCCCTCAAAGAAATCCGGTGCGGCGATGGTGCCTTTTAAAAAGCCCATTTCCCGCCCCCTTATATCGTTAGAAGGTTTCTCGTATGTTTTGGAAAGTAGAATATCATACCATGCCCGAACTGCGTATCCTAAAGGAAAACAACCTAAACACCATATTCATTAAAATGAGACATTTCAGAGTCTCAATTTATCATGGTGTCTAATTATAGTGAATTTTTTGTTTCATTAATTTGAGACTATTTATTAAATTAAGACTGAAGCTCAATTGAAATTGCCAAGTACTACATCCTAAAAAATTATCATAGCAAGAATAAAAATACTTCATAAAAATTTGAGCGGATATAAATTTGAGCATCTCTAGCAAGGCTCAAAATTAAACTAAAATAAGACATTTACACTCATTTATAAGCCACCCAAAATGCGTGTCTTCTCAATTTAAAGAGAAATAAAAATTACCAATTTCAAGAAGTGGTACGTGTTTCAAACAACAAGGTCATTAAAATACCAATCACTAAAATATTAGCACATACTCTAGAAATACATTCAAATATTTAGATTAATAGAAAGTATCCATGCATCAAGGATAAATGCACAATTAATCAAACACACAATGTGAACCACAATTTATCCATCAATAACTTTATAAACAAACGGCAACGTTTAATGATATTGAAGCAACACAATACATCACTATATGAAACTACAAATTCTAATCTAATATTCTCTACAAATGTGCTACGCGAACATTCAAAGTCTCAATTCCACGACAGACCTCCATGTTCAGTACATACTTAGTACAATATCTAGTCCGAAACAACACAAGTTTAAATGAGAACATGCACCCCTACCTATTTCGAATGACTAGGATAACTGTTGCCATAAAAAACAAAAAACTTGTTGAAATCTAATATTCAGCTAAAGATGCCTTGATTATTTCTACCTGTGATTTTGGAATTTTGAGCCTCGAAGAACTAGTGTTCCCACGGAACCTAGGCTTCCAAGCTGTTACAATGCAATCTGTATATACCCAGATTGATTCAGATTCAGATTCTTCTATCCAATTGTTCCCATCACTAGAATCCCACCCTTGGTACGTTTCTAAGTCCACATGACGTTGAGATGCAGGTTTGTAGTATTGCACTTTAATCTCATGAGAATGTTCACGATCTGGATGTGGATTAGTCAATGCCAAGGCGATCCAAAATGGGTGCAAATCCCCATCAGCTGAGCGCACCGCAAGTACATAGCGCTCATATACATCTCTACCAACCCGGAACGATGGAGGCGGACAATGACGTCGTTGTCCAATGAATGGAGGGTCTTCGGCATACTCCTCCCTCAATGTACCATCTATATTGTACTCATCCACCATAGATGGAGCATATCTAGATAGTGGCCAAAATTCCTCTCGTAGAGAACTCGATTCTTTGAGTGGCACCTCAAGAGCAACCTTTACACCTCTCCAATAATACATGATATGCTCATCCTTCCTCCTGTATTCACTTGAGATATCCTCATTTGCCATGGATTCCCAAAGACTTAGAAATCCAGAAATAGTCTTCATAACCTCGTCATAATTCTCATGACGTCGCAGATTGACAGGAAGTGGGTGCCCATGAGGCAATATTGGTCTACCATCTGCCGTCATTTTCCACAACTGAATTCTTCCATTCTCCTCGGGCAACCAATCCCTATCTATCCAAAGAATTTTGTACTGCATCTTTGGCAAACCATCAGAATCCTTGTAAAATTTGAACTGCTGGCCCTTTGTATGACCTGTGAGGGCCTCATTGCCGATGCACAAATATCCATTAAGAAAGCCCTTGAAGTCGGGCACCTCTTCAATAAGATGTGGAATAACTGGCTTCTCTTCAGCATCCATGAATGACTTCATCAAGAGTGGAATCGTTGGATAGCTATTTGACTTAAGCTTGGTACTCCATCTCCCAAACATTGCATCAATATCCTCGTGAGTATGACCAAGAAGTAAGAAGTTCACGTGTACTTCTCAGAAAATACCCAAATGAACAAGTAGGGAGAAGAAAGCAAACACAAATCTATTCTTATTGTCTCTTGTGGCATTATCCAATTGCATTTGTAGAATTGGTGGTAAGTGCCTTGCAGGAACAGGTTCAACCGGTGGAGCCGCAAGGGATCCAAGGCACACATTGGCATTAGCAAGCACAGCCTCAGACAATGGAGAAGCTCTCCCTCTTGCAAATAAATCATGAGAAGAATACACCGGTGGACTCTCTAAGTCCCGAAGCAACTTAGCAATGGATCCAACTATGTGATTCGAGTCGGTGGGGAAGATGTCAAGACTATAATGCGCATAACGGACATCTCCATGTCCATGAGCAATCATTCCAGTCACAGCTACAGGGAGTTTCATGAAGGACTCCATCGCCTTATTCTTGTGAGAAAAATAGGGAGATGTTGTTTTGCTGTGATCCATTTTATCATGGATGATGCAAACAACGTCATCTGGTCTATCCTCCGAGTTCTTCCGATTCCCATAATATAAAATACGATGAGTCTGTTGGGAGGCCTGATGCAACTTCAATTTGGTATCCCACGTATTGAATGCGGAGGACCCTCGTGTACTAGCCTTCTTCAATTGCTTCAATTGGTTGCATCTACCGCAGCGAGCAAAGTTGTCACCCGGCTTCTTAGTGGAAAAATGTTCAAATTCTGAGCTCCGAATTCGGCTAAGACCAGACAAAGATATTGGTTTGAGCCCAAATCTTAAATTCACCTCATTCACTTTGGGCAATACTCTACTCCATTGAAAGGAGGAGGGAAGATGTTTCGAAACAACCTTCTCCCCAGTGCCAAGAGTAGTAGTCTTGTTAGCACTACTATCAGCAGCATCGTCAAGTAGGTCGTGCAATGTAGCAATTTCTTGGAGAGTATGGGTGCGAGGCTTCTTAGTCCCAGAATTGCCGTGTGCCATCGCTCGCACTTCATCCTTCGCATCACTTTTGTATCGATAGAATGTGGCTCGGCTAACCCCCCATGATTGTACACCATGCATCTTGGCATACATCAATTCCATCGAGCGTCACCACATGGTTGCCATTGGAGTCAATGTGCATTTGCCTATGCACATCAAGCAAAACATGTTTCCAAAAGTATACACCTCCAATGTCATTGTGAACTTGCGTTCGAAGTACAGAAATTAAACTGCGCGGAAAGCTTTGCGTACAATTTCTTGGACAACAAACAATGCTCGCAACAAGGTTGATCGATTGTGCTGAAAGGAGTATTTCCTTCTTTGGTGGGGAAGGCAGCACTCGACTCGACCGATTACTCTCATACTGTCGAAGACCAATTCTTGGACCCCGACGGAATACCTTCAAAGCGGCATTGTAAATGCTAGTTTGCTCTTGGTCGTACAAACTCACATTACGAAGAAAGACCTGTCGAATTGGCCATGCTCGGAGAGCAAACATCCAATTCAAGGGAATATCATCCTCATTTAAGGATTCAACAATCAGAATCGCGACATGATCATCTCCAAGTGGCCGGCCTCCAGTTTCAGGAATTAAACTGGAATCAACACTCAGACATAGTCCGATTCCGACGTTATTCCCTGATGTGTTTTGAAGGATAACGCGCTTCGAAAACCAGGCAGCGCGAGGAATGCCCTCACAAGGAGCAACATCGGAAGGCAAGGTTGGAGGAGCTCGATCTCTGACATCAAATGAGTCTCCTTCCATCTACAAAAAATCCATTTGAGGTGGCATTAGTTCAGAAATGAAGTTCATTGAAATATGAAAAATAATAAGCACCTTGAATCCAAAGCAATATAAATTTGGACAAGTGCATTTAGGCACAAAGGCAATATCCGAAAATGCAACTGAGTATCCTCGGCTCAAGGATATGAATGAGAGAAATTAGAAATACACATGACTATTTATTTAAACAGTATCCTCGATTCGAGGATACTAATATTATGATTCCAATGGAGAGAGCGACATCCTAGCCGTCTCAAAAAATATCAACAGACATTTAAGTACTCGTTAAGATATATTGAAGAGGAGTAGAATTAAATAGGTCGATCATCGACGAGTAAAAGTTCAGTACGGACTCGAGAAAAAATGAAGTGTAGACGATATCTTCTTTTAAGTAAACAAGAAGAGTTGATTAAAATTTAGATTGGCATTCCTTTATGGATATTATGGGATTATCCTCGGGTCCAGGATAGACCGACTACTAATAATTTGAAGTAGTTTATAGTGAAACTTAACCAACGAAACGATTCAGTCCTTAAATAAGGATCTCATTTATAGGATTTGTTGATCGACAACCGAACTAGCAAAAGGCAGTATTATCCTCGACCCGAGGATAAATTTGATGACTATCTCACTCATAGGACTCGTTGATCGACTGATGTACAAGCGAGAGTCAGTGGTATCCTCGACCCGAGGATAAATGGAATGAGGATCATTTTATATGACTCATTGATCAGTTGCTGAACTAGCGAGAGTCAGTGTTATCCTCGACCCGAAGATAAATAAAATGAAGATCCTCTCATAGGTGAGGTTGGTCCACTGATGAACTAGAAAGAGTCAGTGATATCCTCAACCCAAGGATAAATGGAATGAGGATCTCATTCATAGGATTTGTTGATCAACACCTGAACTAGCAAGAATCAATTTTATCCTCGACCCGAGGATAAATGGTTAGTTTAAAATAGTAATGTGATATGCTACAGTGATCATGAGTAGCGTTGGAGCATTCACAACACACTTCCTTTTAATTGCAAACAAATTCTACGGTGCATTAGAAGTACTACACCGAGAATAATGATATTGACAATGAAAGAAATACACATACTTTGAACAAACAGCCGTGATGCGGACGGCCTACGGGCTCGGGTCAGGTTTAGGGTCGAATGATCACAGCTAAGCCTCAGACAACAATCTCTTGATCTTGAAGTACCCTTGAGAGGAAATCGAGCTCTCCACAAGGATGCGCAAATGAAAAAGAAATACAAACATACTTCAGATAAACTCAGACATATTATTGACGACTACTGTGAATGTTCTCAAAACAAGCAAGACACTAAGCGGAGTAGAGAGAGAGAAAAGAGGATGCAGCAGGTGCAAGAGTAGAAAATGAACTTCTGAAAATGAGCATACGGTAGTCTTCTGCGTGGCGGAGCAGAAAAAGTGGCGCTAGGCGGGAAAACTTTATTCCAACGGCTCCACGATTTGGGGGGCGGGAAATGGTATCCACAGTCCTACTTCTTAGCTGCCGATGTCCTATTTTGGGTTTGACATACGCACTAATTGCAGTAAGCCACTAGCCCGGAATCCACGCATGCATTAAAAAAGTGATGCATTGGATAGCTGATGCCTTCCTTTCTGTGCAGTAATCCTTCCTTTCTGTGCAGTAAAGGCTCTCTTTACTTGTGTCACAGAAAAAAAAAAAAAAAAAAAAATTAAAAAAAAAAAAAAAAAAAGATAAGTGATGATACAAATTTATCCCCTTTAACCCCTAAATGATCAACTGTCCCCCCGGGATGAAATTGGTTTTCGGGCATGTACCTAAAATTTGACCAAAATTTAATTTTTAAAGATAACTTCATCAGTAGATTGCCTTTAATAAGAGCTACTAAGAGGTTTTTTTTTAAATATTAGTTTTGCGGTTTAAATGTAAGTACCACTCAAAGTAAAAAAACGGGGACTCCAGGCAGCTCCAAAATATTTGACAATAGTTTCTATTGACATTGAGATTTATCACACAAATAACAAATATTTTCTTCACTTGAAATTTTCTAAAATAGTTCTTGTCTTTAGTGGAAAAAGGAATTTTATCCCAACTCAAACATTTTCACACATTGCCGGGCAACGGGGAAAAAAACTTCATCTTTTCTACATAAAACCTAGAGATCTTCATGTTTTTTACATTTATTTTTTCAAAAAAAATATGTGGTGAAAACCTTCTTATTGACCATTTATATTATCATTCGAAAACATACGTAGTTCACCAAAATATATGTGAAATATCAATTTTGAACCTCCCCTCCTTGCACACTTGTTTTGAATATGCTACACCCCTTTTTTACCTCTAAAAATTGGTATGTTGGGAAATGTATGTGAAACATCACGCTTAAGACAATGGTAAGAGATTTAGACCTTGTACAGTCAAACCTCAATATGTGTTACCTCAATAAGTGTTAAAACTCTAGATGTGTTATGAAGATTTCCGCTCCCTTAAAATTAAAACTAGTAAGTGTTATGTGTTAAGTGTTATGCAATGTTGAGCTCCCAACTTTGTTGAATTTACCTCGGTAAATGATAAGTTTCCCAAAAAAGACTTTTTGTAAGAGCCATTGCTTGCGGGGAGATAATTTTGAGGTAAAGTAATAGTTTCTTGTTGCAAAGTGACTCTAGATGTCTATTCTAGAAACAAATTGATAGGTAGATGTATTATTAAGTTCATAAACTAGTAGATCATATATTTTTAAGCTCATAAAGTAAAGGATAAGTGTACTTTTAAGTTTATAAACTTAATAATGAAAGGCAACTAGGCAAGGCGGCAAAGACTATAAGGAGAGACTGAAGGCTATAGAATTATTATTTGTGTTGTGAACTCATTCATAGAATATATGTTGTTAGAGTTTTCATTTGTATTGCAAATTCATGAATAGAAGATATATTGTTCAAGAAAATTTCCTACAGTTTGCAATGGCAAAGGGTCATGAGTTCACGTTAGAGCAAATACAAGAGATTATTCAATATCGTGAGACTCTGTTAGCTAGTGGTGGAAAGATTACCAATAGAGCATTAACTCCGTGGGCCAATGCACACTTTCAAGTAAACGCGTCTGAGATGAATATTGGAAGAATAGTAAAGCAAAAAGAACACATTAGTGGACTTGACGTTGGGTACCTCGGTGATTCCAAGCGCTTACAAAAGTCCCAATGCCTAGAAGTGGAGGAAGCCACTTTTACTTGGTTTATGATAATGCAGAAAAAGAATGTTGTTTTATCTGATGACCTTGTGGTGGCGTCTGCAAAGACATTTTACGCAGTACTTCCTAGAGGTGCTAACGAGAAGAAGCTTCAATTTTCTCATGGATGGGTCCAAAATTTCAAGAAGATATATAATATCAAGGGCTAATCCGTCATGGAGAAGATGCATCAACTGACATTTGTGAATCTGAGGTTTTTTAAGAAAATGGAAGACATCAAAACACTTGTATCTCATTACAGGAGTAGTGATGTTTTCAATATGGATGAAACTGGTCTATTTTACAGGTTGGAACCAAATCATACATTAGCTATGTAAAGGTTATCTGGAAAAAAAAAGCAGAAGGAGCGCATCACGGTGGCACTTACCGCAAATGCTGATGGAAGCATCATTCTTCCTCCATTGGTTATCAATCAATATTTGAACCCTCGAGCTTTTACAAGCACGCACATTCTAAACCCAGAAAATCTAGGTATACAATGCCATGCTAATAAAAAAGCATGGATGACAACATAGATTTTTGAACAATTTATGTTATATTTTGAGAGGAGGATGGTAAGTGTCGAGAAGGAGAAAGTACTTTTGTTGGTGGATAATTTTTTTGGACATCAAGTGCTTAATGTAGGTTCAAGATTGAAGGTGACACAAAATTTAGAGTTTTTGCCTCCAGTTACAAGTAGTCGTTTCTAGCCTATGGATGCAAGGATCATTGCATCATTCAAAGCTCAATATACGAAGTTATTAATTCAACATCAAATAGATTGTATTTCAACTGGCAAGAGTTTGGCGATTGATGTGTACCAAGATGTGACCATGGTTGAGAAGGCTTGGCGTAACGGAGTGACTCCAACAACAATTCGAAATTGTTGAAGATACACGGGAATTCTTTCAGTTCTTGTAGAAAATGAAGTCCTTCAAGAGCAGCACACAAAAGAGGTAGAGGAGGCTGCTGCTGTATTGGAACAACTAAGTTTGATATCCTCTGAGACTGAGACCCCTTACATGAATGTTCAAGAGTGTTTAAATTATGAGATGGAGTTTGATTTGAATAATCCTTATCAGCCCACTGATGAAGAAATTTATTTAAATCCTTCCATCTCAACAACAAGGTAGTGAACATGAAGATAGTGATTCTGATGAAGCTAATCCTCACGATATAGTAGAAGAAGTTGTAGGCTTTAAAGATGTAGGTAGTGCTGTTCAAACTTTGAAGAAGTTTTTGGAGCAAAGACCTAAAGACACCATGTTATCTATGAGGTATATTGAAGCACTAGAAAAGAAAGTAGAAGCTTGGCGTGTAGCAGAAACTTGCCAAAGTACTATTGATTCATTCTTTCAACAGACTTAGATGAATAATGAATCAATGTTTTGTAATTTCATCCATTTTTTCTATAAATGTTATGTATTTACCTTTTTAATTCTTCTGAGTGTTATTTTTTATAAGTGTTACAAATCATCGGCATCACTCTCTATAAGTGTTAAGTGTTATTAGTGCCTAAGTGTTAACTAAATGTATGCTCCCAACCCCTAACACGGTCACTAAGAAGGATTAGACCACGTCATGTAATAGAACTTAGAAGGATTAGACCACGTCTTGTAATAGAAGGGGTGGTAATATTTGAAAAAATTGTGCAAGGAGTGGAGGTTGGAATGATGCCATTTCACTTAATAATTTGGGAACAAAGTATGCTTTCCCCACGGTCACTAAGAAGGATTAGACCACGTCTTGTAATAGAACTAATACATAGTCAAAATTATAAAGTGACAAAATTATATGTAGAATAGAATTATGTTTTTCTACATCCTTGGCTGACTATTTGTGGATTTTGTGAACATATTTGAGTGGGATAAAATGCATTTTTTCACTACGGACTATAAAAGATTCAGGACCATATAAAAAACAATGTATTAAACTTAACCTAGTGTTGAAAATCTAAAATATAGTACTGTGTCTTGGCAAAAGTTTTGGGAGTTGATGGAAAAGCCCGCAATAAAAATAAAATATAAATGGAATATACACTTTAATTGAAATCCAAATTCACTTGGTGTTATAAAGATATATATCCACTTCAATTCTACTTGAATCCACATTGGTGAATATATTCCACTTGAATGCCCATTGGTGAATATATTCCATTTGAATCAACATTGGTGAATATTTTGCACTTGGTGTTATTCGAATGCTACCCATAAATAATATTCACATAGTACTAGATAAGTTACTTTTAGAAGTGGCATTCTTTGGTTAAAAAAAACAATGTTGCAATCTTTATTTAGAAATTGACAAATTTACTTTAATTGAAATCCATTCTTCTTCACATTTCTCAACTTAAATTCAGTGTGTGTGAGTGTGTGTGAGTGTGTGTGTTTTATGTGTGAATCTATGTATGTGTGTCTTAGACACACATTTAACTAATATGAATTGAATTTAATAGTTCATTTTTGAGAACATAATTTAGGGTTTTATTTATATGAGTAATTTACAAAAATATTTGGAGCTTTGGATATTACAAGTTGCTATGTGGTGTATGATCAAATTATTTGCTTGCATTTAAATTTCTCTTCATGTTACTTTTGCTTGCCAAGAAAAAGTAAGTAGTTTTAACATTTATATTTGATCATGGATTCCATGGCAAAACCAATAATCGGCTTGTACATGTCAGTTTATATATATTATTATTTATGAATATCTTTACAGTAAAATTGTCAAAGTTCATTTTCATTTTCATGCATGAATTTGCAAATGGAATATCATGTTTGTTATTTTAAATAAAACTCATGAAGGAACATAGTTTCTTTATTTCTTGAATTATTTTGCACAATTTTCTATTTGCAATCCTAGGGACAAATAATTTGATCACAATGCGCACCTTTAGGTTCCCATTTCCCTGTTATGCGCATGACTATACATATTCACATACATACATTTTAGTACATAAGTATAAATTATAAATTATTATTGAAATGAAGTTGTAATTCAGTACTCTAAATTATCATAATCATCCATAAAGTTTATTATAGTCAACAACACATTTAAAAGTAACTTCTTTGTACTTATGTGAATATTATTTCTGGATAGTATTAATTTCTTTATTAAGTGAACAACAACATTTTAAAAATCAGAATTCAATACCATTAAATATAATCAATTAGACCTATATCGTACATTTGCTTCAATTCCCTTGGTGTTATAAAGAAATGAAATCCACATTGTATGCTTTTTTTTTGCTTTTTTGATATGAATGGTTTGTTTAGGGTTTAATAAAGTTTGATTCATTTCTCCATTTCCAAGTACATATGTATATTGATTTCTCCATTGATTTTTATTTACTTGTTACACTAGTTTTCTGAATGTTCATAAAGTACTCCATGTAATTTGAAAAAAAAAGAATTGAACCTTAGCATGCTATATCAATTTGGATTTCAATGAAAGTGAATATTCTATTTCTTAAAATTCGTTTATTTACGAGCACTTCCGGCAACTCCAATTTTTTTTCAAGGACACACTACTCTATTTGAGATTTTCAACACTAGTAAGTTGTATACATTTTCTTATATATTGTCCATAATCAATTATTGTCACAAAAAAATGCATTTTATCCATTGTAAAAGATTTTTCACGCATTGCCACTACACTCAAGATGGCTTTTACTGTAATGATACAAATCGTGTATTTACCCTTGTACAATATTTGTTAAGAAATTACCAAGTACTGTTAGCCCCCATTGTCATTAATATTATCTTTCAGTTCTGCACCTACCCTAATACCCGTTGTATTTGCCTCAATCAACCACCCACCAAAATTTGTAACAAGTTGACAAATAGTGTTAGCCCCCAATCAACCGCCTATTGGCCGCCATGCATATAAAACACCCGTCTTGTCAACAACCACATCTCGTTATCCTCCCATTTGTAACTATTCCAATTCACATATCATGCATTCCTTGAATTAAAAACATGAATATCCAACTAATATTGAATGTATATTTCTACATTTTACAAAAAAAAGGATGATTCTAGAATGAATGTTTCAAGAATATTCAATGCATGTTTTTATATTTTAGAAATGCATAGATGAGTTTTGAATGAATGTTTCAAGAGTATTGAAAGTATATTTCTATATTGAAGAAAAAAGAGATGATTTTTGAATGATTGTTTCAAGAATATTTAATGTATATTGCAATCTTCAAAGAATCAAGCATAGTTAATGTATCTTTGTATCTTTTTAGGAATATTAAAAAAAACATATACAAATATTTAAGGAATATTTGTATATGTAAGGTATCTCAATATGTTTGAATAATATTTATTCTACATATGTATATTTAACGAATACATATTGTATATTATTATATTTAAAGATCATTTAGGGAATACGTCAATAGTTTTAAATAAGTTTTAAGAGTTTTATATTTATTTTTCCTAGGATGATTAAAATATCTAATGTATATTTGCATTAGAAAAGAACATTTAATGAATTGCTAATAAATTTTTTAATATATATTTAATGTGTATTTGAATATTAATAAAATTTTCAATGAATATTTGATGCATATTTAATAAATATGTATTGAGTATGATATGTAAATATCTATTTTTATGAGATATTTATGTTTGATTTGTTTTGAAAATTTCTTTTATTTTTCGTCTCTTCTAATCAATTTTCAAATTTTGTTAATCTTGTAGTTCTAATTTCAAATTTTCTCCTTATGAACAATTTTTGTTCTCTAATTTTCGGGATTTTTCATTTGTTCCATATCTACGTTCTATTTTTTTCAGACATTCCTCGTGCAAATTTACAAGAAGTAGGAAAAATACTATAGTAAATAAAAATTTAGTTGAAATAGTAAATCGCAAATTATCTAAAAATTTAGTAAATGTAAATGAAGCCAAAAATTAGTAAATGTAAAATTAGTAAATATTTAGTAAATGTAAATCCAAAGTAGTAAATTTATTGTAGTGTACTATAGAAAATTTAGTTGACATTTCAATTAGAAGAAATGGTGTAAAAATTTTGGATTGAAAAGTCCCTTTTGCAGTGAAGGTCTCCGTTTGTTTTTCTTTTTTTTTTTGTTTTATGACCGCTGCCCGTTCTCGTGCTGCCCGCTGCCCGCTGCCCGAAACGACATTTGGCGGCGTGGTGAACCACCGCGACTCTCTCACCTCTCTCCCCATTCTCTCTTCACCTTCTCTTTGCACACTCCCGCGGCTTTCCCTCTTCCACTCCAAACCTCCCCATTTCCTCTTCTTCTTCAAACCCTATCCATTATCTCTTCCACTTCAAACCCTTCCCAACTATGAGATGTGTGAGGTTTCTGTGAGGTGCGTGTGAAGGTGTGTAGGTTTTGTGTGTGTGAGGTGTGCGTCTAGGGTTTGTGTGTGTGAGCTGCGTAAGTAGTGTTTGAGTGTGTGAGGTTTGTGTGTAGGGTTTCTGTGTGTGAGGTGCGCGAGTAGTGTTTGTGTGTGTGGGGTTTGTGTGTTGGAAGTGTGTGTGTGTGAGGTGTGTATGTGAGGTTTGTGTGACGTGCGTGTGTGAGGTGTGTGTATGTGTGTGAGGTGTGTGTGTGTGTGTGAGGTGTGTATGTGAGGAGTGTGTGTGTGAGGTTTGTGTGAGGTTTGTGTGCGTTGTGTGTGTGAGGTTGGTGTAAGATTTGTGTGAGGTTTTTGTGAGGTTCGTGTGAGATTTGTGTGTGGCTTGTGTGAGGTTTGTGTGAAGTGTATACTTGAGAGGGGTTAGTTACTATGATTGTTTATGTGCACTTAGGGTAAGATAGTGAGTTGAGGGTTTCGATTTAGAGTATTTCACAATAAAGCATAGTACAAGATTTCGTGAGGGTTTAGGGTTTCTACAACATAGACATTTCTTTGTAGAGTTTGCTGTGTTCATATTTCCAAGTGCTTTGTGTTACATTGTGCATCATTCTGTGTTGTTTACGATTGTGCACATTACAGTATTCCTCAACTGCATTGTGTACAATTGAGTTGATCACAATCACACAACAGACTTCAAATCATTTTGCAAGGTACTCACTTCTAAGATCATTTGAGTTGCAATGCTGATGAACCAGTTCAATCTAATGTAAAAATATTACCGGTAATTTATGGACTTAGGGTTCTAGGATCAACAAATATCACAGCTTATCCTCGACTCGAGGATACGTTATAGACCTTCGTCTAGCAACTTATCCTCGAGTCGAGGATAAGAGTCCATCCTTTGAGTACATTTTATCCTCAAGTCAAGGATAAAATAAGTAAAATAAATAATAAAATAATAAATAACTTAAATATCAGTTCCGCCGAATCAAAATGTTCTACTAATTTCTTCATATCAGTATAAGGTATCCTCGAGTCGAGAATAAGTGTAAGTCTTTTGCTAACAGATCTATCTTGCTTATCAAATAATTTGATTCATCAGAATACTCACCATTAATAGGTTGTATTAAACTGATGTATGATATATTCTAACTCAGAACCCCTACGTAATTGATCGAAGTATCCTTGACTCGAGGATACTCGTCAGTCCCAAGGTGATCAATCTATGCTCCAATCAAGATTAAAAGCATATATTAAGAAAATAATATTACAATGATGAATTAGGACTGATGCACAAAAGAAATATCGTAAATTTCTGTCTCAAATAAACATAGTGTCCTCGAGTCGAGGATACAATTCAACCTCTGACACTTACCATAAAAACTTCGTTGCATTTCACAATTAAAATAATGCTCACATACTATAGCCGAGGATGTGTTCAGAATATATATTATCTAAGTCAGAATTAGTTGATAACTATCCCTGACTCGAGGATAATAATAGTAGTTATCATCTAACTCGTTTTGCGAATGAATCCTCGTAGACAACCTCATCACAATGGATCCCGTCGACAGCTACGACTACTCGGGGTCAACGTACGAAAATCCCGTTGCCACGCTGCCTTTCATTGACGATGTCGTCGAGAACTACGGCAAGCTGTGGTCGTTCAACCCCGACATCCTAGGATGGACCCTCTTCAGGTCGGAAAAGAACGTTCATCTATCGTTCAAACTGAAAGAAGAAATTCCGTTTGTTCCACTAAACAGAAACGAGAGAGTGACGTTCGTGGAGCAACGCCGTCGTGATTACATCGTTCTCGGTATCCAGGCCGTGGACAATGCTCGGCAAGACCTACCTCACTTTCACTCGATTGTTGTGAAAGTTGGTGACACTTTCGGACAACTTGACTTCAACAAATTGCTTGAGAGTGCCGATAAGAATGGACAGGGGGCGCTGAGCCAGGCGTTTGAAAAATACAGTCCGTGGTTAAACGACAACGCTGAGAAGGTTAACAGGAGACTAGTACGTATTCACCAACTCCTATCGAACTTTGAGGCCCGTCCGGTTCCGGTCGCTCCACCTCCACGACGTCGGCCCAAACAGAAGAGCGCAACAGCCGGCGAGGTTACCACAGAAGCGGCAGATGCGACTCGAAGCACGAGTCGTGGTGCACCCCGGAGGGCTTCTGAGATGGCCTCAAACCTAGGGGAACCTTCCAAATGGAAGAAGACTGCTACGGCCGGTGGGAGTTTGACCTCCACTGTTATGAGGGCTGCAACTCCGGCCAAATCGCGCGATGATCCCCAAGTAGACTTTGAAAAGATAACGGAGTCCCAGAGATTGTTTTGGGAGGAGTGCAATTCATGCTTTCCGTTCGAGTCCACATTCACAGTGAACATCGAATAGTGTCTGCTTGCAAAAGCCCAGTTCGTGATTCGTGGGATGGAGGAGGGCATTGTCCGGAACTCCATGGACTTTCTGGTCCAACTTGGAGAAGTAAACCAGCGTCAGAAAATTTGCATATGCCCGATTGATGACGCTGGAGAATCGATAACGTGGAAGCCCAATTCCTGGGACGATATCAAGGGTGGGAAGTTCATGCTGATCAACGGCCAACACAACGTCGAGCTTCCAAAAGACTTCAATGTGTTGAACAATGCGGGGAGCAACGGAAACGAGACCTGTGCCAATGGGATGCATATGTTGTCTGGACAACGGATCCTCTGAAGTTGCAGAGGATTTCAAAGTTCTACAACGATACCAACTACCTTGATCATGCCCAGCCTACATAGGGGAACCAGATTTCAAGCTGCAGGAGAATCTGGCTTAACTCTGGTAGACCCAGCTACCAACATGACGAGGGCGACTTGCGAATGAATGGTGCCAACTTTGACCAAGAGAAGTATTTGGTAAGGTTTTTGTTCCCGAAGTATCCTCGAGTCGAGGATAATCTTCCATGGCTTTTATGTGCTCCCGTTAGTTGATTTTTTATATGCATCTTGTCAAAGTATCCTCGAGCCGAGGATACTCTTCCATGCGGTATCCAAGATAAAGTTTTCTAATGTTGTCTGTATTGTGTTGCAGTTGTTTGCGAAGTTGATTGTCACGCGCTTCCAGAACATCGACCTCACGAGGGAAGGGAAGCAAGTGAACAAGTCGTCGGACCTTACCAATGAGATTAAGGTCATCACTCTTCTAGATGACATTTTCAACCTCTGAGAAGAATTCCTCGATCAGCACAGCCACGGAGTCATCGTAAACCTCGACACAGCTTGTACATACAAGGACGCTAGGGGTTTCAAGCCTTCCTCAATCCACCGTGAGTTTTTTAAAAGGTTGGGTCATCTGTCTGACCAGGATTTAAGAGATTTGTTCACTTACCTGGTTGACAGTGACCGCGGGCAAGGTTATCCGAAGGTCACGCTTCGTAGGACCGGCGTGGTACATGGATCGTGCTACCACTACGAGGAGTGGGCTGATCGAAGGAAGAAGAAGCGCGTCGTCATGCAGGAGCTGGTGCACATCAACCCATCTTTATTGTTTTTACTTCCGAATGGGTCGATCGACGACGCAATGTGGAAGGAGTGGAAGGAGAAACACCGTGTATCTTCTGCTACTTACAACATGCTCCTCTGTCAACCCGACAAGGAGCTCTGGTCAATGAGGTTGACCAATGCGGGGAAGCTAAAACGAGCTTCTCATCTCCTGGAGAAGTTCCCGAAAGTTCTTCCGTTCTTCAAGAAATTTCTACATTTGAAGAACTTGTTCACCCCGCACGATGGATATGTGAAACTTCGCGAGTTTAACGCAGAGAAGCTGGAGTTTGGTGATTACTTTACCCCTCCAGATGATTCTAAGGAGTTTACACTGGGACTTCTCGACCTCCGTGAGGTACCCGGATGGCTGTCCAAGGACGACTCCTTGGACGAACCATACTTTGCAGACTTCATGAATGCCATGAAGTTACAAAAGAGTACCCCAAACATGAGCACTCCTCATGTTTGGGTCTGGATCACTTCCTCTGCCAATCGTGCATTGCAAGCGGCGAAGTTTGCCGAGAAGCGAATGGCTCGGTATTTGCTTGTCACCTCGGCGTACCTTTCGTCAGTGAATGAGCATCTGTACTACGGGACGTCTAGGGCTAAGGTTACGGATGTGAACCTACTCTTCTTAGTGAAGAAGAATCATCCCCAGGCTTCCGTGCTCATCAACAGAGTGAGGCCGTTCTACTCTGCACCAGATACATTCTTCTAAAAAGAGAAGAATAAGTATCTGGAGGCAGAATTCTCCATCCACGGCTCCGAATTACGGATGGAGTTTTACTTGGATCTACTCCAGGACTTCTGCAATCGAATGATGAGGGTACTCGAAATTTTCTGTGGTTCCAAATTTATGCTGTCCAATCTGGTACGCTCTCATTTGAATCATTGTAGTCTATCCTCGAGTCGAGGATACAGCTTACGGTATGCTGTCGTCTGTTATTTTGTAGTCTATCCTCGAGTCGAGGATAGCCAGTTCTATCTGATCATTAGTTATATAGTGGTTTATCCTCGAGTCGAGGATAGACAATTGATTTCATTTCAGATAAAATTTGCCATTATCCAATTTCTAATCCTATGTTCTCATGTCTCATGCAGATGTTTGGAACGTCTTTCTATGGACTAATTGATGAATCCTTCCGGCTTCAGTACAAGAATCAAATGCAGCGCATTTTTCAGTTGGATATGAATGATTTCATCCACAAGGACTGTGCTTACCTTCAGCCTTTGCCAACCAACGCTGGAGGTGCATCTACATCGACCGCTCAGGCTGCACCTCAGGAACGCGTTCCAAGGGCCCGAATATCGCCAAGGAGGGCTGAACGTGTTCGCAACCGTGCTCAACGCTTAGGTGCTGGATCGTGGCAGGACTCCCATGAGACCAAGAGGGCATCTGGTACCGGTGCACTGACTCAGTAGCCTACTCAGGATGACTCTCCCTTGCTCGTCAATCCATATGGGAGCAATGACGGCGTCGATCTTTCGATCCTTAGCTTGGATGATAGTGAGCCGTCATATCGATCTCGTAGTAGATCGCCGCCTCGCCGACCTTCTGTGCTCGCGGACGAAGACCTTCCGGTAGACGGCGAAGCCGTTCATATGGAAGTTCAAGGCGGTCCTGACATATCTCCTTTGGTTGGTACAGCCCCCTCACTAGGTGTTCCCATTGCTGGTACTGCCCCTGCCCTAGATGGACCCGTCGCTGGTACCGCCCCTGCAGCAGATGTTTCTGTCGCTGGTATCGCCCCCGCAGCAGATGTTCCTGTCGCTCGTACAATTGTCAAATATGTCCCTGTCATCCTATTGTCCGACTCCAGTGATGATGAAGGTGGAGATTGTCCCAGTACATCTCAGATTGTGGTGGCATCGACCGTGGTGACAATGATGGTTACGATGGATGTGGAGGACGATTCCATACATGACGCCGCCTCCGCAGATTCAGCTAGGCATGCTCAGGCCCCTCGCCCTCCGAAGGAAGGCGCCTCTTTGCTTGATGACGCCTTCGCAAATGCAGCTGGGCATGCTCCGGCCCCTGGTCTGCCTGTGAAGTACGAACCCGGTGCTGACTTTTACGAGCACCAACGCAAGCAACGCCTTCAGGAACAGCAGGAGAGACAGACAATCTTGGCTGAGTTAGAGGCTGCCCAGAAGAGACAGGCTCAGATGGAATCTGCTTTCAAGAAGCAGCGGGCGGAGTCTGATGAACAGAAGGAGAGAATGGCGGCGTCAATCCGTGCAGAGATCCAAGCGCAGATGTTGGTGGAACTCAACAGACGTCTTGCTGAGCAAGCTCACATTTCGGTTCCCATCCCCGCTACTCCATCCGGATCCGTCGTGTCTCATCCCTCCACTTATCCTCGCATCGAGGATAACTCTGTGGCTGAGCCTCAGCCTCGTTCAACTGGATTGCAACCTTGCACTTCATCTAACCCACTTGGAGAAGCCGCCGTTTCGGTTGAGGTGCCAGTTCTTCACGGGGATATCTCCTCTTCATCGTCCGGGCCTTCTGAGTATCCTCGACCCGAGGATACCCTGCCTTTTAATTCATCTCCGATTTCGCCTCAGACAGATGGGGTCGGCTTTGCTGTTCGTGTGCGTAAAGTCAATGTTGATGGTGTGCCTCGCGGTTCGACTCTTTTGGTCCCTGCTCAACTTGTGGAAGAGTCGTCTCATGCGGTAGCTGCAGTGGAGGGAGAAGAGGTGTACATGGAGGAGCGCGTCGACTACGAGCCGTCTCCCGAGCCTCAGGGACCATAGTCATCAGAGGTGGATAATGTTGGCTAGCTTTTTAATACATTTTTCCCTTTTTATCACGAAGTACAGCCTTGATTTTTTGGAATGACTGTGCTCAGCCTCAGACTCAGTAGGTTTTTTCTTGGATGTGTTTCCATGCAGAAGTCAGATCCATACGCATTTTGATGTACTATACGAGGAGTGCATATTTTTGTAAATACAATGTTATTATAATTCAAAGAATTGTTTAAGGATTCATTTTCTTCAATTGTTTCTCAGATTGGATTGGATGACATTGTCCACCGTCCTCTTGCATTGAAGTCTCCAATTGGGATAGTTGTATCCCAGTCGCTATGTGGGGGGGAATTTGTGCAAGCAGTGGCAATTCCATCGCATATTACTCAATCTGCATTTTATCAGGTACCTACCACTTATTGCTACCATTGACTGTATTGTGTGTTGGTCCTGTCCCAGGACCTTGTTCCTAGAACTGTGTTCGTTGTTGAGAGCGCCGGACTAGCAAAGTGGCTAAATCTCGTCATGGATTTGAATGGGATTCTATGCGTGACGGATTCAGTCTCTATTGCTGTGAGGCTTACCGCGCATAGCTCACAACGGACTGATTATTCGTCCACCAGTCCTACCTTGATTGGACCAAAGGCGGTCTATTTTCGTCCTGGTGTTCGTGAGTTCTTATCGGTCATCAGAAACTTTCTGAACTCTATCGTCATCTGGAGCTCTATGAAGAAATCCACAGTTGAGGCGATCGCGGCTTGTCTCTTCAGGGATCTGGGGCTTCCTTTTCTTGTTCTAGGTCAAGAGAAATGTTCACAGATAAAAACTTCGCGGAATGTGTACCTCATGGCTAAAGATAATAAGGAGAAGCCAATGTTTTTGAAAACCTTGTCGAAAACGTTGTTTAGCCTTCGGCATGAGCCGGTAGTCTTTAACTCCAACAACACTCTTCTTATAGACGACAGCCCGGAGAAGAGTGTTTGTAATTTTACCGGGAACGCCATCTTCTTGCCTCCATGGAGACACGGAGATACGAATGATAATGTTCTTACCGGGACCCTTCTTTCGTGGCTTCGCCGCTTGCATTCTGAATGTCCTCTTGGGCAGTTGAAGAATTACGTCGATAGTAATCGTATAGGGACACCTCCTTTGGTGCGTGATAGTCCTATAATGAAGCACATCATTGATGGAACGGCGCTCTCCACAAGGATCATGGGTACTGCGTACAAGATTCCTAATGTTTTTAAATCAGCTCCTAAATAGTTGTAGGAGTAACTCCTACTCAAGATATAGGGGAACTTCATATATGTAGGGGTTTTCAATGCAGGTTTAGTGCGCCGGATAGATTTTGTGATATACTTGTAGCTAAAACGTACTTGTAAATCTTGTATATATTTTGAAAACTGTTAATATATAAATCCGTTCGTTTTCTCCTTCTACATATTTGTCGTGTTTGTCACCTCTTATGATTCCATGAACTTATCTTCGAGTCAATCATAGTTTCATTGCCTCGCATGTGTTCATGTTTCTTTCTCTCATTCCTTGCTTTATTCCAATGTATTTCAAGTTTCAAAGTCTAGTGTTGATCCTACCGCATGCCTGAATATTGGTAGTATGCTGCCCTCGAATGTTAGCATCATTCCGGAGTACTCTGGGTCTTATGGTGGTGACATCTCCCAGCCCCAACAATCGAAACCATATCTTATATGCACTGCAACTGATGCTGCCTCTGCTATCATGGACTTCTCCAAGCAGAAGGTCGATGATGGTGTTGTGGATAGCCCTCCCGAGCGGAGGGCTGAGATAGTGCCTGTTGCATCTCCTTCACCACTCAAGCGGATGTTTGCTGAAGTTCAAAATAGAACCGATTGTACTCCTCAACGGAAGCTTTACGGAGATGATGGTGTCCATCTGAACATGGAGAAGGAGGATGTGCCTAATTCTTCCGATCGTAGACAGCCGCCCGCTAAGCAAAGCCGGTATTCCGCTACACGTTCTCAAGGTACAATGAAGGAAATAGCCCGTCCCAGTCGTTCAGTGCGGTGTCAAACTCAATCTGTGGGTGTACAGCCAAGGCTTTGAAGCTCAGGACCGTCAACGAATCAAGTGAAGTCCGTTCCGTCTCAAGTTCGTGATGGTCGTGGGGCTGATATTGGTCTGTGTCCTATGTCATCACTTTCTGAGAGTGTGCTAGCAGTTGACCCGGATTGGTGTTTTAAGCCTTATTCTTGGAGAAGGGAAATCATGATTGGTTATGCAAAATTTAAAGCACAAGAGGCATTGCGTCTGAAGGCCCTAGAACTTGAGTAAAATGTATCTAATAGATACATTTAGTAGACAATATTATATGATGATTCTATTTGTTAGGGTTGATTTTTCTAGAATCTATTCGGGAAGTTGTCTCCGTGTATAGCCAGTAGTGAGTTGTTTGGATTTTATAAATAAAGTTTTCTAAATGATTCATTTCGTTTGTGCATATTATTCTAAATGCATGTATTTTTGTATGGTGTTCTATTATTAATAATTTGTAGTCGGAACTGTTGCATGTTTACTTTGCTTTTGCCTTCTACCATGCTATCACCTTTGTTTTGTCACTTGTGATTTCTAATTTTAGATTGCCATTTTTCAAGAGCATTTAGTTTTGGTGAATGGTTGGTTCTCTATGGTAGTAGCGAAGATAGATCTAGCATGTCATATCACTTTAAATTAACAATTAACCTAATGTCTAAGTCTTTAGTTATTATTTGAAACATAGCACAATAGTATGTACTCTTAGAGAACTGTCTTCCAATATAGGCACTCCCTAACTTGTTGATAATTGGCCCAAATTCAGTAAATTACCTTTTCTTCTAAGATAAATATTTAGAATTTTGCCCTTACAATGTTGGGGGGACTGCTAAGTGATTCTTTTCCTTATGTTGTTTATTGTATTTTACAATTTGCAATAACTATACACGTTGGTTATTGTTCCGAAATAATAGGCTTTTAGTCTCAAAATTCACGATTTGTCTCATTTTAATGAATATGGTGTTCCTAGGGTAGCACATTAGTGAAGGAAATCCTCCTCAAGCGAAGCCAACGTGGTTCACCACGGCCAATGGTGGCTCATCATTCTTTGTTACCTCTGTGGAAACACGGTGGTCGTCCAAGATGTCATCAACTTCACACGGCATGGGTCGTTGCACTTTAGCAAGTGTAGAGATGAGCGTCGCCGATGAAGCCATGATGGTCCAACGTGGCCAATTGGCGTAAGAACTCAATGCTGCGGCATCAATAAAAGTCAAGGGACAAAGAGGATGATGGCTTATGCCCCATCCTAGCGCACATTTGTCCGTATATCTCCCAATGTGGGTATATTCTCAAAAATATACCCCAATGGCAGCGATTGGTGGGTAGTCCACCACTGAATGAGCCTGAGCAAATTTGCAAAGAGACTCTACCGTGGATCATCCAAGCCGCATCCATTGCCCGCTCGTGAATGGCCTTTGCAAGGCCATCCGGCAATCACGAAGACCACGATCTAAACGGAGCAGATCATCCTGACTAATCAACGTCACATCACATGGAGGTTTGCCAAAACATCCCCAAATGGCAGAAGGTGGTAAATGCTCTAGATACAACGTTAGAAGACGCTAAATGTGATTGTAAGCGGCTTAGTTGGTTGCAAAGCCACTTTTGACGTGGATGTACCGGCGTACCTTGAGGCTGGCTTTGAACAAAGCCGCAAGCTTCGTACCAATATCGACAAATAACTTCACGAGGAAGATATCCTCATCCCGTAGTTGCTACTAAACAATACAAGCTACTAATGGGGTAGAAGAGGCCGCTGAGAATTGTGGAGCATCAAGAGCGCCCGTAATCTCTCGTCTATGACAAGTGAGCTCCAACTGAGTTCCCCATGGCAGAAGCGGATCCTTGCAATGACCTGCAAGGATCTGTGGTGGTATGTACGCCCATGATTCCCCTACCCTCAACATAAAAACATGTCTTTTTTAAAAGCATAGAATCACATGGCAGATTGGTTGCCAAGGCACTACACCCAAACATGGCATACGGCGTAGAAGTCACTAAGCTAGTTGCAAAGACAAAGTTGACAAGCTTGTTTTTGCCATCACCGTTAGATTTCCTAGGCCTAATCTAGGCCTTCTGTGTCTTGCTATCCATCTCAAAACCAAGAGCATAAAGCGCTTGCTGAACCTCCAAAATATTGTAGTTGGTGGCACCAGTCATAGCGCACTCAAGATATACGTGTGACTCCAAATCCCACCTCAAACATCAATTGCAATGGATGTCGGGTGTAGCCCATGGCCTTTTTTGTGCCCCCCACCGATGTAACAATTGTAAATGGTCAAGGCTTAAGGTCCGAAGCACCTAGATCCAAATCTTGGGCTAGCTGCTTGCGAATCATCATTAGCTGAGCTCTAGAGTCCAACATAACACAAACATGGGTAGCTTGAGCGGGGTTGCTATCGATACGGTCAACTGCCATGACTCAATCGTCATTTACCAAGCCTCCCACGACTCGACGTACACTGCGTTTTTTGTTGTGCCAGCCGAGCCACAACGGCAAACAAATAAGCCACTAGAGGAATCAATAATTGACTCTTGGAGGGCTACTCCATCGGTGTGGAAGTGCCATTGGCCTCAAATGCGGAAATAGTCTCCGCTGCCAACTTGGCCCGCATTGCCACCAAATCCTCCTCTGTAGGTGCAGCTATCAGTGCTTGCAACACCTCCAACAATGGCACAAGCACCTTGACCACCAACATACTGCCTCCAAGTGTAACTGGATGGTTGAAAATCCGGTGTCAAAAATCCACAGTGGCAAATATCTGTAGTTGCAACATCTTATACGTCAAGATGTGTGCGGCATCTCCATGACAAATGAAATTGGTCAGAACAAGATTTGAGTGGGATTGGGAGTAAAAGGTGCCGCATCTGCGATGCTCAAATAAAGAGGTAGCCGAGACTATCCAATGTAGTCCAGCGAACTCGTGTGGCGTGGACGACTGCTTCTACTCCACCCACCGCTTGTGCAGTAGTTTGAGCACGAAGAGCAATTGTTGCCACCATGTCCTCCATAGCGCCATACAAGTAACAATCTGAGGCTAAAAATGAGCCTCGACTACAAAGTTTGTAGGTGCACGTTGCCCGTTCGTATCCTTACTTTTTAGATCTGCTACTACAAACTTTGAGGTGATGACCACCAAACTTTGTGGTTCATTGGTCATCATCTCTTTTAGAGCATGTCCAACCACAACCGCCTATATAGAAAGGTCTTGTTGATCACAAACTCAACTTCATTCCTATAGTACCCTAATACAATCTAGGGACGAGAAGAGATGAGGCCAACGGAAAACACCGACAACAAGCCCGCATCCAAGGTCGTTTCGGGGTTCATCCGTCCAAGAGTATCTGTCTGTCCAAGAGTATCCGTCCGCCCGACGGTCTGTCTGATTAAGGTTCTTGTCTATCTGATAATGATTATTGTTAGTTTGACCACGGCAGTAGGTAAATCAATTAAGCCACTGCTATGAAGGCAACTACGTTGCTAAGACGTAGAGTGAGAAGTGGGTTGCGCTTGTACAGATAGGGGGTCGGGCGCGTGCGACCTGAGATATGGCGCTTGCGTGTGGGGATGAGGCGCGTGCGCTTAGAGGCTAGCCACGTACTAATAGGGGTCAAATGCAAGTGTATAGGGGCTAGGCGCGCTTGCTTGCAAGGTTGCGCATTTTTACAGATTGGAAGTTGGGTTCTTTTTGGACATGAATTTTAAACCACTAACACCACTTAATGTGGCAGGTGTATACCTAAAAGAGTCGGGTGCGTATCTAAATGGGCCAAGCACAAACTCAACTTCATTCCTATAGTACCTAAATGGGTCGCGCGCATACTTTAATGGGTAGGATATGTACCTAAATGGGTCGGGCGCTTACCAATAGAGGTAGGGCGCCCGCGTTTGAGGATCGGGCCTATGCAAATGTGGATCAAGCGGGCGCGCACAAGGTTCGGGGCGTTTAGGATTTAGCGTTACAAGGTGTCTTAGGGCTCAGAGTTTGAGGTCACAATAAGATCTTTTGTTCTAATTTTTTAGCATTTTAAAATCATAGCCTTAGTAAATCTTATAATCAACACTTTATTTATAAATGGTTGAGTTCTTTACAAACTTATTTCTAACTTTGCTTCCTATGTAGGAAAACTAATTAGCAAAGGAAATAATATGATCCAAACAAGTAAATTGTAGAGTGTGTTATCTTTTTATTTATTTTGTACACAAAGCGCAAGACTAATGATCCTAATCAATTCAAGAGCTTTGATTATTCTTTCTAATTCAAATAGTTGAGGTCAATTTAGAAAGGAAAGTAAAGGTGAGAAAATGGAGAGAGGTGATACAAACTTAAAGTAGTCCCATATGTATTGGCAAAGGATATTACCAATTGGTACTACAAGTAAAGGCCTTTGAAAGAAGGCCATATCTCACTGCAAGCATTGTTTGTAATACTTTATGTGTTTCATTTGCTTGTGCAATCATTTCTCTACTTTATGTGTTTCACTTCTCTTGAACTTCAATACTCCCTTCACCGTAAACTCTAAATTTCAAGACTCCTTTGTAACCCTAAACTCTAAATCCTTGATCACTTGGGGCCCTAGTTGAGCCACTTAGGGACCCCAAGTAAATCATAAACTTACAAGAAAATTATTAAAAATAGACCTATTTTCATGAAATTTCTCAAGAAAAAATGTGTATAAATGTTCTATTAATCTCATTTTTTTTTTTGTGATGATCTCGCGTTGGATTTATAAGTACTCTATATATCATGTGTATTGTCCCGAAAAATATATAATGTATGAAATTAGTCAAAATGATGGAAGTTGTGGATTTGAATTCTTCAAGAAATTTTTAGTTGCGCCAGGTTGGCGTACAAGAGGCGGACATGCTTATAATGGTGTGAAGATCTTGTCCACAATGAACCCAACTTTCAACCTGTATACAGGTGCGATCCTACAAGAGTGCATGCCCGGAACCTTAGCCGCGAGTGCCCAACCCCTACCCGACTCATTTCGATACGCACCCAACCATTTAAGTATCCACTGGATTTGATTAGGTTTGCGCTTGATCTAGTTAGGTTTGCATCTAATCCAATTAGGTTTGCGCCTGACCTATTTAGTCGTGGTAGTGGTTTAAAATTCATGTCCAAAAAGAACCCAACCTCCAATCCACACACACACGCGACCTTGCAAGCGTGCGCGCCAAGCTTTATGCCTACGCGGCCGACCATTATTGGTACGCGGATCGCCTTCTAAGGGCGCGCACTTCGGCTTTTGTTCTCCAACCCTTGTGAGTGCGCGCCTGATCCCTCTATGCGTGCCTGATATCCGTATGCACACGCCTGATCTCTTTTCGTACGCGCTCAACCCATTTAGGTACGCGCTCGAACCATGTAAGTACGCGCTTGACCCATTTAGGTATGCGCTCGACTCTTTAAGGTATGCGCCTGACGCATTTGCTGGTGTTAGTGGTGTGAAATTCATGTCCAAAAAGAACTCAACTTCCAATCCGTGCAAATGTGTGACCTTACAAGCGTGCGCGCCTAGCCCTCTATGCGTCCGTAATCGACCCCTATTTATACGCGCCTAGCCCTTAATCGTACGCGCATGATAAGTAGGTTCACACGCGACTTACAATGGTATGCTCCAGCCTCAAATGTTGTGCGCCTAGACCCTAAAGGTACGACTGTGATCGTCAATGGTACGCGCCTGACCCTCAATGATACGCGCTTGATCTTGAATGGTGCGCGCCCGACTTGCTTGCGCAAGCGCCAGGCCCTATGAAGTGATGTGGAAAGTCGTATGACGTATCAATATACAAGTTTTACATTGGAATAATTTGAAAATTTGATTTAGAGTTTGTAAATTTTATCTTACATGCAATTGTCCGCTTATAGAGTTGTCCATCATGTTCGTCCATCCGTCCGTTTGTCTGTTTATAATCTTTGGGCCTTTGTTTGTCTATGAAGACAACCCTACTTGCAACACAAAGGAGGTAGTGCACAAGAATCTAGAATCAAAATTAAATCGTCTCCTCTAGCTATATAAAAGCGGTAAAAATGAAAATGATTCGATTCACTAGCATCCGCCTGTAGTGGATGGTCACTAGTCACAAAAACGTGCAACAGTACGAGGGAAACATCCAAAGGTGTCATTCCGCAACTCTAAAACTAAGGAAGTTGCGAGCTAATGCGGTGGCGGTGTATAAAAACACAAGTCCTCCAAATGAAAATGACACATTGGGTGACTAATGCGCCAATACAATAATTTAATACAAAAATTAGACGAATGGTGGAATGCCTTAGCTATAAATGCAAATTTTATTCAAAACCGAGAAAAAATGCCCTCTCAAACTACCTCCAAAGTTTACTAACTAAAGTTTTTTTTTTCTTTTAGTTTTATTTTGCCACATTAAAGCTTGATTTTTCAAAATTGTGGAAACTAGATATTTTTTACAGTAGTAGTCTTATATTTCCTCCACGAATTCAAATCCGCAATTGGAATCACAAAAATACTGAAATTGCAAAGGTTGGATTTTTTACTTTCAATTTTAAGTATATTCTTAAATTTTACACAAACTCACTCCAAAAGGGTCTGCCGCACGATTTTGGGAACCTTTGAGTTTCTATGTCTGTGTTGCATTTGGGCAGTCCTCCCTTGTCCACAATAGCCCTTGCGCTCCTTTGCCCATTAATTAACGTTAAATCCTGTGAGTTGAGTCACCAAGTGTGGGATCCCAGCCTCTGATCAGGACCCCAACTTGACTCCCTTTGTAGGCTCTCCTTGATGATCCATACCAATGGGGCCCAATCTTATGCCCCTTTCGAGCCCAACTTGCTGACTCCTTTGTATACGCAGCCTGTTGCCTTGAAAGTTTGCCCCGAGCCTTTGCATGTCCTAGCCCAATAAGTGAGCAGTTCAATTAAGGCGGGTCTACGCCGCAAATCCACCACATTATGTAATTTATCCTTGTGCTCTGATGTCCCCTCAAGCCCGCATTTAAACCCTTTCTTGTAGGCGGGTCCATTGATTCCCGATCTTCCCCCACAACAGCCTTTCATGGCAGCCCTTGCGGCAACTCTTGATCTAGGGTCAACGCTCGATGGGCCCGTTGTCCACTGCTCTTGATATTAGCGCTGCAGCAGCAGATAGAGGCTTGAGCTCCACGGATGAGAAATCGGGCTCTACTCCTTGCTAGCCCAATTTCAGCAGCATCCTTGCAAGGCCGATTCTTGTAGCCTCCTTGCAAGCTCACAAAAACCCAACCCTCGAAGAATGCTCTTTAAAAACTTGGACATGCACACTCACAACATCCATGAACGTCATGTTCTACTACCATAAATACTAGTATCCTAGAAACGACCAAATTATGATATAGAATCTCTTAATCAACTCAAAATACCAATGATCTTTGTGGAGTAAAAGCGATGAAATTCACACGTAGTCAAGCAATGCACGCGATGAAGGGAGAATTAACAAGTACAAGATAGTGGGAAAGTATGTAGGAGCCTTTAATAATGACTACACCATCATTTACAAGCAAGAACTCACAATCTCTACTCTCCATTCTAACTCACAAAGCTTGACTTGACAAAGACGTCAAGTCGAGGGCGTGTACAGCGCTATACACATACACACACACAATCCAAAGTGGATGGAAATCATCCACAGATGAATGCGGTGCGCTATCGTACGTCTATAAACCCGTAGATTAGTAATAAACAAATCTACGCCAAAACACTATGATACAGAGATGCTTTCAACCCCACATCTTGTGACAACAAGTAGAGCGATGCAAATTGTGCATGCACCGAGTTGAAGAGGCCGTTGCTACAGTACGCAATGTTGTATGAAGACTTTGCCATGGCTAGAGTTTGAGTGATAACTTTGTTACAAAGAATTGACGTTGCCCATCTGTATAGAGGAAAACAAGACAAGCGGCTAGAAGAGATTCAAAAGAGGCGCAGTGCACATTGCTGCTACTTCAGTAGAAGAATGTGTAAGACATGCTAGAATGTAGTGGTGCAGTTGCTTTGGAGGTGACTAGTGAAGCAATTTAGCCAGAGCGAAAGCAAGTTCCAATAGTGAGGTCTGAGTTCAATGGAGTCAGTCATCTTCGACAATGTGCATGAAACCTTAGCCGAGTTATGAACGTTGTACAAGTTTGGCCTCGAGAAGAAGCCAACAAAGTTGTTCAAATGAGGAACAACCTTTGAAAATGTTGGAGCTAAAAGTTGCTTGTATTGAGTACGGTATTGTAAACAATTATTGAGGTAGATTTAGAGGAGCAAGTAAGTAGGGAGAAAGGGGAAGAGATGAAAGGAACTTGAGAGATATATATCTATGACGTGATGTCAAAGAAGTAGGACCAACAAATATGTCTTGCATGAAATAAGCAAGGTCAAACGGGTGGCAATGTGGCCCATGAGTTGGTAAAGATGAACTTGCAAGTTGCTTGAGAAGCAACTTTCAAGATTCTTTAGAAGGCACTTGTGAGATGTTTGAAAAGCCACTTGCAAGATGCATTGGTCGCCACTAAGTGGTAGTATAAGTAAAGTCCTTTAAAAAAGCAACATCTTACTCAAAGCATTGTTACTACCACCGTGGTGTTTCATTTGCTTGTGCAATCATTTCTCTACTTCTTCTGAACCTCAATAGGTTATGGGCCCACTCATGTGAGTTGTGTGTTTAGAGGTTTGGTGCAGATTTGTTACGAGAAGATCAGGAGTCTTTGAATGTTGGAGGTGCATAAGATCCAATTTCAAGCATTGGAGGTGTACAAGAGTTGACTCAAGGTTGTTGGAGCGTTGGAGGTGCACAAGGTTCAATTTGAAGCATTGGAGGTGCACAAGTAATGATTCAAGGTTGTTGGAAGCATTGGAGGTGCTTCACGACATTCCAAAGAATTTCTTGGAGCATCAGAGGTGCACATTCAAGGCTGTTGACTTTGTAAGTGTTTACATTTGTACTTTTGCACTTTTGGACTTTGTCCATACACATAGTACACAATGCATATAGATAGCCCTCTAAATTGAGTGTTCTAGGAGTGTGTACTTTGCCCGTCTACATAATACATTATTCGTATGGGTAGCCTTGAAATTTGTATGTTGTAGGTGCATAAGTGCACATTGGAGCCCAAAAAGGGCTCATTTGACTAATTGGGTTGCACTAGTGCACACTAGAAGTTAGGAATTAGTGTTAGAGTGCAAATATGACAACATATGATGGCAAGAGTGCTAGAGTCATTGATAAGTTCAAACGTGAGACTTCAAGCTTTGAAAGTTCAAGATGGAGTTGGTGTTGGCATCCATGGACCTTTGGAAGATTGGGGATGACTCCGTGGAGCCTCCATCCTCCGACGATGATCTAATGGTGATAAAGGACTATAATCGGCATGTGAAGAAGGTCATGTTCGTCATTGGCCTCAACTTGGTGGACAACCAACTTGCCCACATCAAGAGTTCCAAGGGACCCGCGGAAGCATAGAAGACTTTGTGCATCATCCACGAAACTAGTAGTTTGTTTAACACCCTCTTCATTTGCAGCAAGTTCTTCACAATCAAGATGCAAGAGGGACATGATATATTTAATCATGTCAACAAAGTCAAGGCATTCGCGAATCAACTTACTTGCTTGATTGTCCGGGTGAGAGATGAAGATGTGGTCATGACCTTGCTTGATAATTTGTCATCTTTATATGAAAACTTGACCACTGCCTTGGCAATGAAGGAGCTCACCATGGAGTTTGTAAGAGCGCGGTTGATGCACAAAGTACCAAAACGCAAGATGAACGAGGCGCATGGCAATGATGCGGCCTTGGTGAAAAAACAAAACAAGTGGGGAGGCTTGTTTTCTTCATGTAGCCAGCACAAGGTATGGTACAGTTGTGGCAAACCGGGCCACATTGCACGAAATTACTTCAAGCCAAAGAAGTGGAAGCGGGACAACGCAAATCAAACAAAGGAGAATGAGAACGCCAATCCTGCAAAGGAGAAGGAGAACGTCAATCTTGCTAAGGAAGATGATATTACACATTTGCAACTCAAGATGGATCACATTCCAAGTTCATGTGGAAGTGGATCATGGATTCGGGGGCCACGAAACACATGACACCTCATTAGGCTACATTTGACACGTATGAGGAAATTACTCCACGTAAAGTGCATTTAAGTGATGATAGTGTGGTGAAGGCCATTGGGGTTAGATCCATTGATGTCGAAGTGCTTGTGAGGGGTTGCTCTAAGAGGTTTAGAATCAAGGATGTTCTCAATGTGCCTTAGTTGCAAGAAAACTTGCTCTTGATGAGAAAACTTGTGACAAGTGGAATGAAGGTGAAATTCAACGTACATGAATGTGTTGAGGGCACCAAATCAAGATGTTCTTGCTGTAGTACAACATGAAGGCAATTTGTACCAAACGACTTTCATGAAAGTGTTTGAGGCGGATGCGGCCAA
This sequence comes from Bryoerythrophyllum caledonicum, assembly GCA_963971425.1. Classification (NCBI taxonomy): domain Eukaryota; kingdom Viridiplantae; phylum Streptophyta; class Bryopsida; order Pottiales; family Pottiaceae; genus Bryoerythrophyllum; species Bryoerythrophyllum caledonicum. The sequence continues at coordinate 50,366,754 of OZ020514.1, read as the reverse complement.
CGTGACACAATCATCAACAAAGAGTAGTGCATTGGAGCTTTGGCATTGTCGATTTGGTCAACTGAACGTGAGAAGTGTGCATTTACTTGAAAGCATGGTAAGTGGCATGACTCTTGACAAGATGAATTATCAATGTCATTTTGTGAACAGTGCGTGCAAGGCAAACAACATCGGGCATCATTTTCAAAGGATAGAGCGACGAGTGCAACAAAGCCTTTGAAAATTGTGCATTCAGCTGTGTGCAACCCCATGAGGACCATTTTTGTAGGTGGTGCAAGGTACTTTGTGACCTTCATTGATGACTTTTTGAGGAGGATGTGGGTATACATCTTGAAGGCAAAGGGGGAATGCCTTGAGAAGTTCAAGAAGTTCAAGGCCCTTGCAAACAAACAATCGGAGCACAAGATCAAGGTGTTTCGGTCAAAAAATGGTAGGGAGTTCATATCCACCAAGGTTTTTGAAGTTTCTTAAAGAAGCATGGCATGAAGAGGCACACATCAACACCTTCCATGCCAAAGTAAAATGAAATCGCGGAGCATACAAATTGTACCATAGCGGAAATGGCAAGGAGCATGATTTATGCGCAAAGCCTAAAGCTTGAATTGAGGGCGGAAGCGGTGGCCACTGCGGTCTACATCTGCAATCAATGTCCAACACAGAATCTTGTCACCATCACACCGCAAGAAGTTTGTAGTGGCCGCAAGTCATGCGTTGCGCAAAAGCGTGTGTTTGGATGCATTGCATATGCGATAGTGCTGGATACAAAAAGGAGTAAGTTTGATGCAAAAGGTACAAAGAGTTTATTCCTTGGCTATTATGGGGGCACTAAGGCTTATTAGCTCATATGCATTGAGACGAAGAGGATCATCAAGAGTTGTGATGTAGTATTTTCTGAAGATACTTCTAGTATTGGTGATGTTTTAGAGATGAGTCGAAGTGGGAGAAGTAAAACTCCTACCTTGGTGGACAAATCTTCCAAACCACTATCCTACAAAGATTGCGATGTTGATACCAAGAAAGATGAGATATCGGATGCCAAAGAAAGAAGTGTAGCATCTTTATCAATACCTTTAGCATGCAATGAAGACTTGGAAAACTTAATAGAGATGCGATATTGAAAAAAAGAGCGTCGCTGCTCAAAGAATGGTCAAACAGCTCATTCTACTTGAAATTGAGACAGAGCGTGCCACTGTGGCATCATTGGAGGATCTTTTAAACATTTGTGAGGCTATGTAAATAGAGGATGCAAACAAGTGGGAGTTAGCCATGCAAGAAGAGTACAACTCGCTCATGGCGAAAGGCACGTGGGAGTTGGCTCCTCTTCCAAAGGATTGCAAGATCGTTGGATGAAGTAGGTGTTTTGTACATAGAAGGATGCTTTGGATCAAGTGGTGGGCCTCAAAGCAGAATAAATTGCCAAGAGGTACTGTGAAATTGTGGGAGTGGACTTTCTGAGACGTTTGCTCCCGTTGCAAAATTCATCACCATTCGGTGCATTCTTGTACTTGAAACAATCTTGGACTTAAAGATCCACCAAATGGATGTGAAGACCGCATTCGTGTACTGTGAATTGAAAGAGGACATTTACATGGACTAACCACAAGTTTTTAAAGAAGAAGACTTTGATCATCTTGTGTGCAAACTCTAAAAGTCATTGTATGGACTCGGACAATCATCAAGAGTATGCATTAATGCTTTCTTCATCAAGGAAGGTTTTATAAGGAGCCAAGCCAACCATTCCTTGTACATCAAGCAAACAAGGGAGTCCTTGGTGATAGTCCTCATCTATGTGGATAACTTGATCATCTTGGCTAGCCTTTTTGCTAAGTTGGCGTGGCTTAAAGTAAAGCTCAACACAGAGTTTGAGATGCGTAATCTTGGTGAGTTAAAGTATTGCCTTGGTGTGGAATTTGTGAGAGACCGCAAGGCACGCACCATCACCATGAGCCAAAAGAAGTATGTTGAAGAGGTACTCAAGCGCTTCAACATGGAGGAGCGCAAGCCCATTGGTACCCCTCTTGATACAAATGTCAAGTTGTTGAAGCTTTCAGAGGAAGAGTTTCAAGCCATGCAAGGTGAGATGGAAGGCTTGCCATACAAAGGTGGAGTTGGATCTTTGATGTATGCCATGGTAAGCACATTGCCTAACCTTGCATTTGCGGTGAGCATCGTGAGCCAATTCATGTCTATGGCTAGTCCAACACATTGGAGTATCTTGAAGCGCGTCATGCGGTACTTGCAATGCACTATAGACCACAAATTGAGCCTTGATGGTAAGGACATTGCTTTGAGGAGGGATTGCGATGTAGCTAAAGCAAAAGATGCAAACGAGCAATGTTTGACAACAGGGTATGAGTTCTTTGTTGGAGATGGTGCCATCTTTTGGAATTGCAAGAGGCAATCCACGGTTGTCTTGTCCACAACGGAGGCGGAATACATCGCAACGAGCCAAAGTACAAAGGAGGCCATTTGGCTTTGCATGCTTTAGGCAGAAGTGGGATTTATTCAAGAAGGAGCAACGACCATTTTATGCAATAACCAAGGGTGCATGGCCCTTGCAAAGAACCCCTCTCACCACTCATGTTCAAAGCACATTGATGTGCAAAATCACTTCATTTGTGAGAAGTTGGAGAGGGGCAAGATTAGCTTGAAGTATTGTCCAACGGAAGGCATGGTGGCTAATGTATCGACAAAGGCACTTGGAGGAGAGCAACATTAAAGGTTAGCTATGGCGATGAGATTGCGAGATGGTAACCGCTCGCAAAGAAGGAGTGTTGAAGTTAACAATTGCTTGTAGTTATTACGGTATTGAAAATTGTTATTGAGGTAGATTTAGAGGGGCAAACTGTAAATGGGGAGAAAAAGGGGAGAAATACATCAATGACGCAACGTTAAAGAGGTAGGACCAACCCATATGTCTTGCATGGGATATGCAAGGACAAGTGAGTGGCCATGTGGCCCATGAATTGGCAAAGAGGCACTTGCAAGTTGCTTAAGAAGCCACTAAATGGTAGTATAAGTAAAGACCTTTAAAAGGAAGCAACATCTTACTCCAAGCATAGTTTGTAATATTGTGTGTGTGTTTCATTTGCTTGTGCAATCACTTGTCTACTTCTTTTGAACTCCAATTGAAAGAGAAACTAGATGTCCAAGACATGAAGTGTATTGGTAATGAAAAGCCACTGATCAAGTGGTGTAGGTGACTACAAAGGGGTTGATTCGAACATTCAAGTTGTGCGGAGGTCACTTTCTTGTACAAGTGCACTTGGTAGCAAGTTAGAAGCTCATAGACGCGGTGCGAAGTGGAGCTGGAACTTCAAGCGAAGCTTCTCGATTGAACCAATTTCTCCGTATCTCCGTTCACGCCGAATTTGATAACCTAATCTAATAAAGAAATAGTCGTGTCCACACTATAGCATATACGAGTTGGGAATTTTGGAATAAATTCCTTTCCAACCTCGTTCATACTGTAATTCAAGATGATTTGACAAACGCGGAAATAATCTTGTTCACATTGGGAGGGCTGAATTAGGGTCTAACTAGGATAAAGTAGGCTTCGATGGACTTGATGATATGTGTCTTCCAATGTGGATGATAATTCTTTGTAATCCAATCAACTCTCATCTAAGGGCATCTAAGACACAACGAACTATATTTGCCAATTGTCATCCAAAGTATCATCTAGGATGGATGAACATCTATAAGCTAGTCGACCAAGTTTCATCTGTTATTCATCTCTGCGGCTACCGTCCACTCAAGATAGACAAGTCTTAATATCTCATCTAGTAATTTTGATTTGAGAGAGTTGTCAGCCTGCATTTGTGACCGTCTACTTGAGCTGCTTGAAATGTCTGGTATGTTTTTGTGAGAGTTTACGGTATAGGTGTTGGTTAATAGGTGCCATGGTCACCCTCTTCTTGCCTTTTGTTAATATTGTGGGAGTGACTGGTTGATAATATTGTGGGAGTGATTGGATGGCTAATGACATTGTAGCTTTCTTCTTGCACTTTAGCTTGGAATTGAGATGTTGGAAGGGATTGATTAGGATTGTGGATTGTTTCCATTAGATGGTGTGCAAATCAACGTTGTGTTGCATCACGTAAGCTAAGTTTGACGTAATATAGTAGAAAGTAAAGTAGATTCAAGAGTAAGACATAAAATGTAGTACAATCTCATTTGACATAGCCACGTTGATATTCTAGACCATTTTGGAGTATGGGACATGGATGGCTTTGAAGTAGCTAGTTGGAGATATGGGCTCGCCTGTGTTGGAGATCAATAATGAAGCGTTGGAGAATCTAATCTCATGCTTGCAAGGATTGCAAGTGAAGAGTTCTTCAGCTTCCAAGGCCAACTTAAGCAGTAGAGATTGTAAGCTATCTCCTATAGCCAAGTCTTGCACCGAGCCCCAGGACTTGCGTAAGCTTCGTACCAATGTGTTGAGCGAGGAGTTTGTGAGATGTCGGACCTCACTTGGTGGTGTGCGTAAGGTCCGTGCACCTTGGGCCAAGGAAAGTGTGTGAGCAACTCTTATGGTTGGAGAGAAGGCCGTTGTCTTAAAGAACGTCGGGTCAAGGTACGCCGTAGAGATGGAGGATTTGTGCTGAGGTAATCATTTGCCCACGTTCTCTCTCATCTTTAGAGTTTGAAAGTGAGGGCTCTTGTTTCATACTACATGGCAGTGGAAAATGAGAAAGTCGCGAGAGCGTGCAGATAGTGTGTGGCACACAGTCATTTTGGAGCTACTCAATTGAAAAGTACTGCTTAGTATTTACGCTTTGAAGATAAAGAGTACGCATGAAGCATGGGGCTTCATTCATTCAGCCACCCAATGCTCAATCTAGAGACGTAGATGGGGCCTTGTTTCACTCGGAGAAACACCCCCTTCACAATGGACGTTCGTGAAAGAGTGTTGGAGTAGGCTGTCAGCCAATCAAAAGAGGAGAAGGTCATGGTTCTACCGATGGTGGAAGAGGAACAACTTCTTGGCAAGCCTGACATGAGTGTTATAGGACCAAATCTATTAAGAAGGCCATATCATTCATATTTTAATTGGAAAGACATGACTTTATCATATTGAGGTGGAGAACATAGAGTACAAAGATTTTTGGTTGCCATGGGCACCATCAAAGTTGATGACTTCAAGAGGAAGTTCATTATCTGGAGTGAACTCCAAAAGTCTTGTAACCCCAATTTCAACCTATACATGGTTTGGAGGGCCTTGTTGAAATGTCTAGAGGGAGCTTCATTAGCAGATTATGGTGAATTTGAGGAGGCTCACCTTGCAAAAGTAAGGTACCAAAGGTTTCTGCTTTGTCTTCCTAGTTGAATCCTCCATGCTGTTATAATCAGTCAGGATTCTAACGACAAACATCTTGTCAATTTCGACCCACTTCTAGACAACTGCGTCGTCTATTTCAAAGAAGAGAGGAATCTTTGCCTTTATTACAGCACAAGTGATGTGCATGAAGATTGTACTCACTATAGGTTTGAAGTCCTTCTAGTTATCTCATATGGTGATTAAACAACCGACGATCTCCGGTTGAATTCATTCGGTAACTGTTAATAATCCGCGGATGCAATGAAGAGTGTTTAAGATGCGGACTACAACTTACATTGAATTCTTTTTGATAAACCTAACGATAAAAGATGGCGTCAACTTTCCAATAGCAATCCACTTTGACCTGATAGTCATTGGCTATTGCGTGAAAGATTGTTCTTTTTGTGCCTCCAAAAGGTCTTGATTGAGGGCGCAAGACAATTGTAGCAGCGTCAATTTGTCATCTAAGGCTTTCCAAACCAAGATGATGGTGAAGTAAGAGAGCTTGTCCATTGTCCACGCCTCGGACAAGTCTTGCAGGAGAATATTGTGTGCTTCTACACTATGTTGCCCACCATTAATATAGAAGTTTGTCGTTCATGCGATGATCTACTCTTTTGTGCATCTAGTGGTAAAGAACTCAATCTTCTGCTCAGGATTGTAAGGTCCTCTTTTCAGCAACAAGACTCAAATGCGCACCTCGAAGGACGTTGTGGATTGGCCCACGCAAGTTGCGTTAATAATATTAGCAAGCCGATCTTTCTCAATTTCCTTCTACACTAATCTTTGAGGAGGAGCCCGGTACAGGCGATTGTGGTGAACTCGCAAAGTGACATCCTTCTTCATAACTTGACCATTGTACTAGAACAGACGATTTTTACCAATGTACACCTCCTTGAATGTAGTGTCAAATAGCTTCCTCACAGCTACTAGTTCACTTGGCTTGAGCTTACGCACGTCAGCTGTTATATAGTTATACATTCATCAATTTTGAGAGTCGGTCCATCTGCCTTTGCCGTCTTCTCCTTTTCTACCTTCTTTGATGATTCAAGGTTACACTTGTTTCTGCAGATTTATGTTATTTTTATTTTGTTGTCGGTGGAGATCCATGTATTATGAGAAGAGATGAAGGCATCAGGTGTGACTCTATTTGTCCTTCCATCTACTGCCACTACCTCTTTATGTAAGCCTCCGTCTTCCTCTGCCCAGTCCTTGGAAACATCATATATTCCACCTTGATTACAAGCTGCAATAATTCTTGTGCAATCTTAAATGCATCTAAGGTCAATCTGTAAATAAGAGGCTCCTTAGGGACAAGCCAGTTTTCTTGCACGACATTTAGGCACGCCTCCTGTTCTAAGCCCTACATTTTGTAAAGCTCAAGGCCAACATTGAGATGTGTGCTTTCACCATTTCTAAGATGCGGAATATATACTCAGCATTGTCCTCGGATATTATTGACCTTGATGCTCCATCTAATCAATCTATCATCACATTTTTATATTACTTTAACATCATGTTTTTTTTTGTAGACAAATATGGAAATCCATGCGTCCACAAATCGCTTCAGCTTTTCTGGGCAACTTTCACTTGAAAATGTGGTTGACCATGTAAGCCTCGCAAAAGGGTCCTGTTAACCACATTGTTATTGCACAATTTAATACGAACATGTTCAATTAGATGCGGATCTAACAATAGCCGGAGATCTTCAGTTGTTTATTAAGAGCATTTCTTCTTTCACAAGGTTTTGAGTTTGTAGAAGAGATGACGACAACTAGAGATCTCCGGATAATTATATTAGTATATTTAAGAAAACTGGTATGTTTTGTATCTAGCATGATATCAACCAACCGGAGATCTTTGGTTGAGGCATCGAGAAAGTCTAGTAAGTTGCATCTACTCTTCTCTCTAGCTCAACCAGATGTCAAAATACTCTAGTTGATTCGAAACAACGTCGTCCGCCAATATAGCTATGTAGAGATCTCAAGTTGCTCTCTAACACCGTCTTGTGCTTTTATAGCTAGTTGGAGATCTTCGGTTGTTTCTTAACTAGAATCGACCACCTTGGCTATCAATAGAATTCCAATTGATTCAACATGATAAGGCACTTGTTTGCAACGTTTCTACGCCTCCAATATAGATCGTCTAGATATCTCCGGTTGATGTATAATTTCAAGTACATCTGGAGATCTCCGGTTGAATTATTTAGGGTATAAAATGGAACTCCAACATGTGATTTACGGTATGACAAAAATAAGCTGGAGATCTCCGACTGCAATGAATGAACTAAAATGCATGCAATTCAATATATGGTATTATTAAATGTCATAAGAAACATGATTTCTCGGTTCAAGCTACTAAAATCTAACGAGATGTAGGGCATTTTTTTGTATATTTGATGTTTTCCACTCCTTTGATGTACTTTTGATTGCAACAATATAGTATCCCAAAAAAAGAAAACAAAAAAAAACTCACCTAAACATAAACATCGATAGAAACCATGTCAAGTTTACTTCCATTGTATTCAGCCTGGTTGAAGGTTTCAAGGACGTGCCGCCTATGGACGTCATTTCTTGTCAGCGTGCAGATAACAATCAGTTGGGATCAACTTTTGTCTCTGTATCCAAACACTACATGGACGATTTCAGTGACTAAAATTCAACGTAATTTTATCCTAAACCTGTAAATGTACATAAATATTCCATCGTAGGTAATCCTATATAATGATTCACAGCACAAAATGCACATCAACAATCCTATACAAATAACCCTACATACTGAATCATAATACAAAATGCACATAACAACCACTTCGGAAATAATCCTAGAGAATTCTTGAAACGGAAAACAAGAATAATCTATCTCTAGAAAAATCCACATAGGCTAAAGAATCAACTCTAAACCTTGAGACCAAGGAAGGAGAATAGAGCAAAAAACTAAAGAATCCTAAAGTTGTAAAAACATGAGGCACTTACATTCACAATTCAAGATTTGCCTCACTACGCTTATGGCCCGCATTCCAAGAACTACAACATAAACAAACTTGAAGTGGAAACAAAGCAGGCTGAATTAAAAATTCATGTCGGAATGCAATGTTTAGTACCGTATGCGATGAGACAGGCGCATACTATCAACACTGTTGGTCATGTATAAAACAATGCCACGCGCGTACCAACATAGACAAGGCGATGCCCCAACTCGTCGGGCCCATGCATTGAGAATGGCGTGCATTTCAGCCACGGCTAGGCGCACATATACGCGCGCCTCTAGGTTGGGCACGTACGTATACAAGCGCCCCTAGGTTGGATGCGCCATGTCTAGAATTGGTTGTTTATACGGACGCGCTCATGGGGGGCCACACGCATTGCATGTCGACGAAACAAATTTATTGGAATATTGAGTCTAAGAAATTGAGGGAAGCAATAGACAATGAATCTTTTTGGCGTTTCAAAGTGAGTTGTTGTAAATGTATTCCAAGCTTTAAAGATGTCCTTGTATTGCTTTTGACGATGCTGCAACATTCAATATGATTATAAATCCTACACCTTCATCTTTCACTTTATTTGCCTATGCATGTTGAGCCCCTCTTTGTTCTAAAGCCGCACTACCTTCCGCCTTGCCAACTCCACTTTCTTCGGCTCCACTGATAGTGCTTGTACTTGGATCACCACTTGCACTTATTCCAGCCCCATCACCAAACAATCTATGTGCCGCTTGCATCCTTTCGTGAGGCCCAAGTTTATCAGAGCACATAACGTTTTGGAGTTTCGAAGTGCTATAAGCATCCTCATATTCTACGGACTATGTTTCTCAAGAAGGGTGTCAATTGCGACCTCATTCCAGGCCTCCTTCCACTGCGGTTGTTCCCATTGCAAAGCATTGCAAAGGTCAAGATCAAGGCCCTCTTCCAAAATTGACACCATGCGCCCCTGATTATTCCAGATTTAACCATCTCGATGTCGCCCAAATTGGAATATCTTGCATGCAACATCCCAATATCCGCCCATGACTTGGTAAAATAAATTCCGCCTACCAACATCTGCCCACTTGTTTCCAATATGAGCTTCTTTCAAACTTGCACAATTTCTTTGTGGTCATTTTTTCAATCGATATGCGAGCTTACATTGGACTTCTTTAAGTAGTGCAATCATGCACGCCAACTCCACACCAAATCTTCTCTCCACCTATGACCATTGACTATCCTTGACGTAGTCTTTTGGTTCAACTTCCAACATGGTGGTATGTAGAAGGTGAGGCTAAACAAATTATACAAGGGCTCATGAAATGGTGCTCTACACTTTGCACAAAATCTACGTGTCAAAAGACCCCTAGAAGGCACATTGGATGGTATAAACACCGGCACGTGCCAATGGCACATGCACCTTCCGGCTCGAAAGGATTTAAGCAAACTGAGCAATTATCTCCGTTTTGGGTGAAAATCACTAGAGTTGGCCATAACTTGTGTGCCTTCACGTCTTTGCTTGCATGAAGGGCATGAGAAGACATAGCCTCCGCTTGGTTCCATCTCAACCTTTGCCTAGTCAATAGATCTACCATCACACACTGGCAATTCAGTTGGAAACATCTCATCAACGTGTGCACAAGTTGTGTGGCTAAAGTCACGACGCGTATTGAACGTGTACTCATTGTCAATATTGCTTGCTCAATGATCCAATCCTAATGAACTCAACTGCCATTTGTCTTGCACGGTCAACATTCAAGATGCATGCCACCTTCCATTGATAATATTGCTCGCACAATGATCCAATTTTTTTTCGAAGAATTTTGTTTGCAGTACAAAGCTGAACTAGTTCCATGCTTGGATTCGGCAAGAAAAATGACAAAAGTTTGAGTGCTAATGAGATCTACAAATGGCTGCGTTGTTACATTCATGGATGGCAAGGACATAGATGGATGGTGGGCAATGCAATCATGGTGTAGTCTTGTCATAGTATCTAGCAGACAGCTAGTAATATGCCAACTAGACTCTCAAGGATTGTGTCATTTAGACTTTGAGCATCACTGCCAAGATTTGCCTGGCTTACAACAACGTGAGAATGGCCACAAACATCTACAATTCCATTGTTTTGCCTAGGAAAAGTGGGGCGATCACAATGACGAAGCTTTTTTATCATGGCTGCTTCTTTGGTGATGGTGTCACTATTTTGTTTAGATTCCAGCTTGAGGTCTACAATTTCTTGGTTGACTTTTTCAATCGTCTTGGCCTTCTTTTGACTCAATTCTATCTTGAAATTACAAATATCTTCTCAGTGACGTTCAAGTGTCTCGTCCTTCAAGTGCATATTGTCCAATACTTCTCGGTGAGCATCCATGGCAATACTTCTGCACCTTGATGCTTGATGCCCCAAGTTGGAAGGGATGACTAGAACTTCCAACATTGGCATTTTATCCATAATGCAGATGTTATTGAGGTTCAAAAGAAGTAGAGAAATGATTGCACAAGCAAATTAAACACACAACGTAATACAAACAATGCTAGGAGTGTGATATCGCCTTCTATCGAAGGCCTTTACTTATAGTACCATTTGATGACAACCTTTGCCGATACATATGGACTACTTTAAGTTCGTATCACCTTTCTCCATTTTCTCCCCTTTACTTTTTCATCTAAATATACCTCAACTATTTACAATATCATATTAATAACGAGCAACTCTAATCTCTAAGACTCCCACTTTGCAAGTAGTTACCGTCTTGTAGTCCTATTGCCTTTGTTAACCTTCGATGCCCCTTTTTTGCAAGTGCTTTGGTCAATACATTTTCCACCATGTCTTTTGTTGGACAATACTTCAAGCTTATCTCGTCGCTCTCTAACTTCTTGCAAATGAAGCGATGTTGCACATCAATGTGCTTCGTGCATGAGTGGTGTGTAGGGTTCTTTTCAAGGGCCATGCACCCTTGGTTGTCGCACATGGCGGTCGTTGTTCCTTCTTGAACAAATCTCACATCCGCCAAAAGCTTGCAAAGCTAAATGCCTTCCCTTGTACGTTGGCTATTTGCCATGTACTCCGTCTTTGTCGTGGACAAGACAATGATTGGTTACCTCTAGCAATTCCACAAAATGGCATCAACTCCAACAATGAACACATAGCCCGTTGTTGAACAACGCTCGTTCCCATTTCCGGCCCAATCCGCATCGCAATACCCCTTCAAAGCAATGTCCTTACCACCAACGTACAATTTGTAGTTTATAGTACCTTGTAAGTATCGTATGATGCGCTTCACGACACTCAAAATGTGTCGGACCAGCCATAGACATGAATTGACTCACCATGCTCACCACAAAAGCAAGGTTAGGCAATGTGCTTACCATGGCATACATCAAAGATCCAACTCCACCTTTGTATGGCAAGCCTTCCATCTCACCTTGAATGGCTTAAAACTCTTCCTCCGAAAGCTTAAACAACTTGACATTCACATCAAGAGGGGTACCAATGGGCTTGCACTCCTCCATATTGAAGCGCTTGAGCACCTCCTTAGTCTACTTCTTCTGTCTTGTGGTGATGGCGCGTGCCTTGCGGTCTCTCACAAATTCCACACCAAGACAATACTTTAGCTCACCAAGATCGCTTATCTCAAACTCCATGTTGAGTTTACCTTTGAGCCACGCTAACTTAGCCAAAAGGCTAGCCAAGATGATCAAGTTATGGACATAGATGAGGACTATTACCAAGTACTCCCTTGTTTGCTTTATGTACAAGGAATGGTTGGCTTGGCTCCTTGCAAAACCTCCTTGCTGAAGAAAGCATCTATGCGTTGGTAGCGTGCTCTTGGTGATAGCTTGAGTTGTTTGGAAGTTCTAAATGGGGATGGTGTTGGAGTCCATGGACCTTTGGAAGATTGATGAGAACTCCAAGGAACCTCCATCCTCCGACAATGATCCAAAGGTGATGAAAGACTCTTATTGGCGTGTGAAGAAGGCCATGTCCATTATTGGGCTCAATTTGGTGGACAACCAACTTGCCCACATCAAGAGTTGCAAAGAATTGGCGGAAGCATGGAAGACTTTGTACAACATCCACAATACAATGAGCTTGTCCAACATCCTCTTTATTTGTCGCAAATTCTTCACAATCAAGATGCAAAAAGGTGATGGCTACTTGATCCACATCAATCAAGTGAAGGCACTTGCGGATCAATCCAATTGCTTAGAGATACCCGTCAAAGATGAAGATTTGGTGATGACGTTGCTTGAGAGCTTGTCGACCTCGTTAGAGCACTTGATCACCACAATGGAGACGTGTGCATAAAGGACCTCACCATGGAGTTTGTGGTTGCACGGATTATGCACAAAATGTCAAGCGCAAGGAGAAGGAGGTGCATGGCAATGATGCGGCCTTCGTATCAAGGCAAAGCAAGGAGGGAAGCTCATCCTCACGTAGTGAGCCTTAGGTATGTTACACTTGTGGCAAATTGCGCCATTTTGCACAAAATTTCTTAAAGGCAAAGAAAGGGGAGGGCAACAACGCAAACCAAACAAAGGAGAAGAAAAATGCCAACCATGCCGAGGAGGACAATGACTACGCATTTGCAACTCATGATGGACCTCATTCCAAGTCCATTTGTACGTGGATTTTGGATTTGGACACCACAAAATATATGACACCACAACGGGCGGCATTTCATACATATGAGATAATTCCATCATGCAATGTATATTTGGGTAATGATAGTATTGTGGATGCCATTGGAGTTGGTGCTATTGTTGTTGAAGTGCTCGTGAGAGGGCGTTCGAAGAGGATGACAATCAAGGAAGTCCTCCATATCTCCAAGTTGCAAGCAAACTTGCTCTTGGTGAGCAAGCTTGTGTCAAGCGGTATGAAGGTGCAATTCAATGTAGACAGGTGCTCAATGAAGGCACCAAATGGAGATGTACTTGCGGTAGCACCTCGTGAAGACAACTTGTATCAAGTGGCCTTCACTAAGGTGTATAAGGCGGATGCGGCCAATTTGGCATAGTCATCAAGCAAGAATAGCGCCATGGACCTTGACATTGTTGATTTGGTCATTTGAACGTGAAAAGTGTGCATTTCTTCAAAGCATGATAAGTGGTATGATCCTTGGCAAAGATGACTCATCTATGCCATTTCGTGAAAGGTGTGTGCAAGGGAAACAACATAGGGCACTATTTCCAAAGGATGGAGGGACTCGTGCCACAAAGTGTTTGGAGATTGTACATTGGGATGTGTGCGGCCCCATGATGACTATGTCCATAGGCGATGCAAGGTAATTTGTGACCTTCATTGATGACTTTTCAAGAAAGGTGTCTTTGTACATGTTGAAGACGAAGGAGGAGTACTTCGAGAAGTTTAGGGAGTTCAAGGCGCTTACAGAGAAGCAATCAAAGCACAAGATCAAGGTGTTTCGGTTCGACAATGGTGGAGAGTTTATCTCCACGGCATTGCGAGGCTACTTGAAGCATCACAGCATCAAGAGGCGACCATCAATACCGACACGCTGGAGAAAAATGGAGTGGCCTAGCGAACTAATTGCACCATTGTGGTAATGGCGAAGAGCATGATCCATGCTCAACGGCTCAAGCTTGTTTTTTAGACTGAAGCGGTGATCAATGCGGTGTACATCCGCAATTAGTGCCAGACAAGGGCACTTGTCACCATCACACCATAAGAGGCTTCGAGCGGCAGCAAGCCATGCATTGCACACATGCAATTGTTTGGATGCAAAGAGGAGTAAACTTGATGCAAAAGGCATAAAGTGCTTGTTTCTTGGCTATTGCGAGGGCACCAAGGCATATCGCCTCATGAGTACTCCGACAAAAAAGATCATTTGGAGCCGTAATCTGGTCTTTGTTGAATTGCTCAAGTATTAATCATAGTTTGGAAATGAGTCCAAGTGGTAGTTGTGAGACACCTTTGTTGATTTTGGTGGACGAATCTTTCAAACCAAGTATCATGGGTGATAGTGATTCCAAGAAAGGAAAGACGGTGGATGGTGAAGAAGAAGATGCAACCGTGGGGCCTTCAACAACACCTACATCAACATCAAGTGGTAATGAGGATTGTAGGAGCACTCAAGAGCCACAATATCCTATTAGGGAGCGACGGCCGCCTAGTGAGTGGTGGATGAACCACATCTTGCCGCAACATGAAGTGGAGCGGGCTAATCTAGCCACTCTCAAGGATCCATTGAAGGTGTGTGGAGCCATGCCATCCAAGGATGCGAGCAAGTTGGAGGCGGCCATGCAAGAGGATTATGACTTGCTCATGGCAAATGAAACTTGGAAGTTGGCTCCCCTACAAAGGGATGTAAAAGTGTCAAATGCAAGTGGGTGTTTTGCACGAAGAAGGTTGTTGCGGGTCAAGTTGTGAGCCACAAGGCGTGGTTGGTGGCAAAAGAGATACTCTCAAGTTGAAGAAGTGGACTTCATTGAGACATTTGCTCGCGTTGCAAAATTCAACACCATTTGGTGCATCCTTTTGCTTGGAGCCGTGTTGGATTTGGAGATGCTAATGTAAATTTTCTTGTCAATTTCCTTTTACTTTATTGTTTTGTCTAATCCACCATGAGGGTATCTTTTCTACCTTGGAATATCCTACTCAGTGGGCACCACAATATGTTTAGTTTTTCTTAATACCAGACCAATTAATCACGTGCAAAGTACATACATTGGAGTGTGTGATTGGGGTATAGCAAGCCAAATTGTGGTGAAGAAGGCCTCGTATTATGGTAAAGCATATGATATTCAATGCCAAGAGTGACCCCTGAGTTGTTTCTATGATCTACTCGACAGTAAGGAGCGCAATATGGAGCGCAAAAAGAATATATATCTATATACAATGGAATCTGATGCATTTTCAGTTGGATATATGGTGAAGATGATATGAAGCAGCAAGAATAGCAAAGAGCTTTTTAAAACCAATATGGCGATGATTACATTTGGACTGAAGTTAAATGTCTGCAATTAGAAAGACCCCGAAAAAAGGCTTTGATTTGCAAGAATTGTAGACGATTTAATGAGTTCCAAGTACAACTTTTGAGTTTTTGATAGTTGTTTCAAATATATATTGTAGTGCCACCATCATAGACATATGTAACATTTTGATTACCAACGTGGCCTTATTTGTAGGTTCGCACAAACATTTAATTAATCATTTTTTGACGGCTATGTAATATTGTTGAGTTTAGAAGTTTGAATGACAAGTGTTGTGGAATAAAAATTTAGAGTTGACACCCTCGTGCCCCATTTTCCTTACACGCGCGCCCTTTCTAGACGCGTGTCCCATTTTCCATACATGTGCAACGTTTTCCAAACGAGCAAGCCCCATTTTTCAGATTCGCGCACCTGCCTTCTTCCAAGCGCACGTGCTCCCAACCTCTAATGCTTGTTACCTCCTCCTATTTAAATGTCACCAATGACGGTCAAACACCACTCCATGTCAGTCGTTGGCTTCTTGTCTTGGAACTCCTTGTGGGCTCCTTGCTCAAGACTTAGTGTATTGCATTGGCCTTTGGGATGAAAGTCCACTAAGGTGGTATATTTCTAGTGTCACAAGCGGTTTAAAAAAGATTCATAAATCATCTATTGCTACATAGTGCAAATGTGGGACCAATCTTGGAATCTTATTGATGAAGTGTCATATTGCCTTGATTTAAACTACAAGAACTCCAAAATTGTTGAGTTTTGACTTATGGTTTCGTCATTATAGGTATATTTTTCATTGCTATATACCTGTCACAAGTATATGACATTTACCAAAAATACTTATTTTGAGAGTTTTAGTAAGTAAACCACTTCAAAAATATGACGATCTATTCACACCACAATGCGCTCATATAATATAATTGAAAATTCTAGATTGGAAACTTATTTTCCCTTTAATTACTAAAAAACATGATGTTTTTATAGGGCTCCTTAAATAGGGATCAATGTTGATTTTTGCTTTGATTCTTTATCCAATCAGATACATCATACATAGATCCATCTTGAAACATACCTTTTTCTTTAAAAAAATATTTTTTTCCATTAATTTGGATGAAATCAAGTTATTTTGACCCGAAAAAGTATACTACTAGGTATATATTTTTTGCCCAAAAGTGAGTAATATTAGCTGACTTCTACCCTTTGATTGATGTCTATACCTACCATCATTAGTTTCATATGTCGCGTACTAACACTTGCAAATTAAAATCAGAGTACTTGTATAGTGGTATGAAGCATGGCCCATCAACTCCGACAATTAACGACTTAGTTGGCCTTTTGGTGGACATTCATAGAATTAAATCCTGTTGAACATGTATTATGCAGGAGATTTTAGTTACAAATGACAAAGAACTCATAAGCACTAAGGATTTGGGGATGGTTCAACAAAGAGTCATTCTACCAAGGCTCCAAATCGATATTTAGAAGCTTTGCTAACTGTAGTGGTCAAAGACCCAAAAGAAAGACCGAAGCAAAGATCTAAGGTTTGAATGGCCCTTCATCCATTGACAACGCCACCCCATCTCCAGGTCAATAAGTGCATGTTGAGCAATTTATAGAAAAGCCGGACTCTACAGATGAGGAGACGAACTCCCACATCAATTGATCTCAATCAACGCGGATCCCAGGTAGAGGTGACTCGTGTACCCGTAGACCTATATTGTAGAACAAGGCATGGTGGAGGCATATCAATTTGAGAAGCGTAAGAAATTGGATAAAAAATAGGCGGTTGGCTTCTACAAAGCTCATGTGCCATTCAATGGTTAGACATCCAACCTTAATTGCAGTAGTGAATGCAACTTCAAAAGTTGATTTTGACTACAAAACACTGACGTATAATGCAATGCAAATCTAACACATTGAGCCTGCAAAGATGCTTGTGAAGACGCAATTAGAAGAGAAAACTAAGTAGTGCATTAGACTCTACGGGGCGACTATTTGCTCAGATAGATGGGACAACGTTGTTTGTCGTTCATTGATGGATGTCATGCTTGTGTGTCCTGTTATTAATATAGTTCTTGAATCCATCAATACAATAGGGAACAAGAAAGACAAAGGATATGTAGCTGGGAAATTGAAGGAGTACATTGAAAGGTGGGACCTCCTAACGTGGTGCAAATTTGCACAGACAATGCCAGTGCAATGTTGGCAGCCATGGACAAGGTGGTAGAGGATTATCCATACATCTACAAGCAAGGTTGTGCAGCTCACATCATTGACCTTTTCTTGGAAGATTAGGGCTAGGAAACAACCATCAAGGAGCTGGTTGTAATATGCCCAAACGTTTATTTGTATGTACATAGAATTGTCACGTGATTATGGCTTTGTTTTAATTGTTTAGTCCAAAATTGTCTTTTATCTTGCTTGTAGAGACAAAATTTTGTCATCAGTTCTTGATGATAAGTTGACTACTGAAGGTTTAGGCGGCACTACTACAAATGGTAGTCGATGAGAAATGGAAGGAGTACATTAATGATTTATTCAATGGCCAAAACGGTCTTTGTTCTTATACATTGGCATGTTTGGTCAAGAATACTATTCTTGACAAGAAGTTTTGGGCGCGTTGTGAGAACTTTGTGCATCTATTAGAGCCAACTATCGTAACTTCAAGGAGCTTCAATGAACAAACTCGGACATAGGAAAGGGCGTGGTTGGCCATGAATAATCTGTGGCCATCTATCTGGTCTACAAAATGCACCATTTGAGCAACCCATTTGGAGAAGCAATTTTAACAGTGATGAAAAATGATGTTGACTGATCTTTACTACGCAAGTGCTTTGTACAACCCATATTTGATGGACTACGTCAAACTTCAAAGGTTTGGAATTGCAAAGCGCACATGCAATAATGTGCTGAGGCATTTAAGTGCGTGCCTTGGAGTCGACGACAACGATGTGATGGACGAACGAACGCACTTTGAAGAGTGTACCGGTCCTTACCGCCGTTTGGAATTGGTTGGTGGTGAAGGAGGCAAAGGACTTCGTATACATCAATACCAATAGTTAGCTCTTTTGAAGATGATGTAGAGCGGATCCGATTATCATATATTACAACTAACTCTTCTCGGAAGACTTGGTTTGAGATGTGGTACCATTTGACGTCAAGGAAGACAATGATGATGGTGGCAATGACGGTTTGACCGATGGACACGAAGATGGTGATGGTAATGCACAAGATGAGGGTGATGATGTTGATGGAGATATTGCGGATGACTCAACATTGGAATTACCTACAAACAATGCAAGTGGCTACATGTATGAAAAACTCCTAAACCAACTGAATGGAGATCTAATGGATTTTGATGGGAAGCCACTTGTAGGGACCAACCATGTGGTTAATGGTTCGCAAGATGAAGACAACACCAGATACGATTTTGCAGATAATGATGTTGACTCTAAACAACAAACCAATGACCATTTTAGCAATGATGATGGAGATAATGATGGCAATTACTCCAATCATAACAATGATGAAGTTCACAATGGTGGTCGTAACGATGGTGGGGTGCGGATTCTAATTGAACAAGAAGTAGTCAACGGTGATGAAGTTGACCAACCTTGCAAAGCATTTGAACAAGATGCTGAAGACACATCTTGATGTAAAGAACCAAATGAAACAGGGCTTGCCAGAAATGTTGGTTAAGAGACTCGTGAAGTTGGGCGGGAGGACGATGTTCCTATTGGCCACTTGTTTATAGTACCTTTGACACAATATACACCTTCTATAGATGCGGTAGTTGTTGGATTACGGAGGACTTTGCCATCTCCATCATCAATACCTTCTCGTGACGATGTACAGAAGAAACTCCATATTTGTTATATCGGGAGATTAATCATCTCCCAAATTAACACATGTAGTGCATAAGAGCTAAACTGCACATCTATACTCTACACTATGGAAGGATATGAGTTTCCATAAAATTTAGGAGTAATGTTCTCCACGGAAATCCCTAATACAGACATAAGGTCCCTAACTTAAACATATATCACAAATCCGCTGTATTAGGGACTAACGTACTGCGGAGGAGGTGATAGATGTGTCGGAGTAGAAACACCCGCCATCTCTATTTCAAGAGACTCAATATAACACGGCAAATGATATGTGATTTAAAATTACATTTCTATTTTCAATATATGCAGCCGCCTTTGACATGGCATAAATAATTCAGCATTGATATCCTCTGACCTCTTCTTTTAACCGCCAAAAGGTTGATTAATTATAGGTGCTATCCACTATTACCCATTTCTCACCAATGATATTATTAGAAACCGCTACGCTAAGGACCCCAGGCAACGTCAGTATTTCTCACGCAACTATCACCCCTATATTACATCTTATACTTCATAATGTCCATACCTTTCACTTCTTGCTCGTTTGATCCAATACATCTCTCTTGCTATTACCTCTCAGCATGACAATGGTTGGTTTACACAGTGAAGTAGGAAGCGTCCCACACTCTCTTCTCCCGTGGATGAAGATGGGGTAGTCTAGATATCTGAGATAATTATCAGCCAACGATTTGGTTTGATTAAATCAACTGTGTGGATAGATTAAAAAGTGCATGATGCTAAGGGAGTAGAGGTAGTTTCTACTATAATGGAAAAGAATCGTTTCATGGAGGTGCAACTGACCGTAGACCTTTGACTGAAAGGTTTAAAGTCTTAGGTGATCCAATCGTCAATCTTTCTGTATCAACTCCTTAGTCAGGGAAATCCATTGTCCACATGTCCTTACGTCCCGTAAAAGTGGAATCCTCCGTGGAAGACACCATTCTTCTAAGTGTGTCGCCCGATGATGAGTATGTCCCAAAGTCCAAGCCGGATTTGTCTTACATCTCCCCAATTACCAAAACTATCCTTGAGATTGTAAAATCCGGATTTGAGACTCTCTCCAACATACCCTCGTTTAATTCTTGTCCGCCAATGCCTCCCAAGCTAGAAGCCTCTTGTAT
The DNA here is from genome assembly GCA_963971425.1 of Bryoerythrophyllum caledonicum. Taxonomy (NCBI): domain Eukaryota; kingdom Viridiplantae; phylum Streptophyta; class Bryopsida; order Pottiales; family Pottiaceae; genus Bryoerythrophyllum; species Bryoerythrophyllum caledonicum. The sequence continues at coordinate 50,346,522 of OZ020514.1, read as the reverse complement.
TATAGAATTCCTTTGACCGTTACAGTGTAGACTACCTGCAAAGTGTGACTTGAAGTCTCTTAATCTAGATATCCTACGTTGCAAGAAGGTCTAGTTCCTTCCAACCAAATTCAACGGCGATGTTCTCTTTGAATTCCTCCCCTTTCCGAGCACAATGTCTCCATATGCAAGACTAGTGGAAGGCATGGATAAGAGATACGACGGACATCTCTTGACCAAAATGTACACTACTAACATTGTAAATGATTTTGGATTTACCTTTTGATACTCAAGCTGTGTAGAGCACCCACAGTGTACGAACAAAGACTGCCCGTGGTTGCAACCTTCTAGCTAGTACAACAAAATTGAGTGGGATGGCTTCTCTACACGTGCCTTCACTAAAGGAGTCTTGCCACTTCTACAATGGAGTATTCAGTGTCAAATATGTAAGTTACCTCCTTCTTACATTGCCACTTGTGCTTGCCGGATGTATTACATTCTGAACAAGACCAGGTTTGAAAGAGCTTGCATTCACGTTGGCACCCACAAAAATCCCAACGCTAGAGGCACGTGCCAAGAGACCGTTTAGATTGTCTTAAAAATTGTTAGCAATGAAGTGTATAAATCTCCTACCAGCAAGAACTTTGCCATTGCTTTAGATGCTAGCAAGGAGTTTTTGTCCAAAGAGACCTTTGCACTTGACCGGAAGGGTACACCTAAATCGCTTTGTAGAGACTCTCGTTGCAATCATGGAGATTCCAAATACTTAGTTCACCTAAAATTGTAAATGCTACTTCCACCTTTTGACCCAATGTAAATAGAGGACCAATTGACAACATCATGAAGCTGAATATGAAGAGTCCCTACGCTTATATTCAAGATAGTGTCTTTCCAAGGCAAGGCAGAGACAAGTTGCACCTCTTTAAGATGTTCGAAGAAGGCCCCGGGAGCGGTGTAGACCTAGTCAAACGTATGCAGCCTAGTGGAGACCCGTAGAATTCTTGGTTGATGTTCGACCACGTCATACAACTCAAGGATTGGACTAGTATGGCATGACACGACTACGACGTCGAATATTATTGGATGATGACCATTGCTATTTGTGATGTACAAAGTGATGACGCTCAACTTCAGAAGCTGATGTGGCTTTTCCTAAAAAAGATGATGGCTTGCCATGGCATTTCTAACCCTTACTTCAAGGGCTTCATGGCAGATAGCGCCCAAGCCCACTAGAACCCAGCCCGCATCATCTACATAATTGGCGACCCCACTGTGAAGATGGTCGATAGAGGGAGATCATGCCTTCTCCACTGGATCACGTCTTTGAATAGACACACCCAAAAGCTCATTTGATTTGACTTACAACAACAACATACCAAACTATATAGTCAGTATAAGGACGCCAAGACAACCAAAGAGGCAGACAAACTATACCTTCGCATCAAAGGATGGTGGTTGTCATGCCGTGCAGCGTTTTAAGAAGCACTACGTGAACTCGATGATTGGCTTGCATTCTGGCACTTCCTATATTGACAATGGAGTGGCTTAATGGTCATGGTACATACTCATAATCCCAAATGGAATTTTGTAACATTGATTTCTCCTACGCATCGTTGTCCACCCAAAGTCTAACCCTAAACGGCTCATGAACACTTCTGTTGGTTGCCTAACCTTGGATACCTAATTATGTTCTATGAAATGAGAAAACCAGACATGGAGCACTTGACTGAAATGTCATTGTGTAACCTAGCAAAGACCGTGCACAACAAGTGGCTGCACTTGTCGAGCAATAGAAGGACTTGCTTGTACGTTGCTACCACTGACGACCTGATGTGGGCAATAATGCAATCTATCAATTATTGGGCCCACTTATAAAGTCACGATTCTGGCATGGAGCTTCAACTTTGAGCTCCCAAGCGGACGAACAACCTGGTCAAGATTGCTACAGCCATTTGCAAACTTTCGAGTGCAAAGAAGTTTACCACTAGAGTTCTCCACTTGGAAGGCAAAGAAATTTTTGGATTAAGCAAAAGGAAGCTTGATCTCCCACTAGGCTTTAAAAAAGACTCTGACCGGCATGACAAAGTCAACTACTCTTGCCGCCGTGTTCAGACGCGTTCAACAAGAGCCCAAACCAAAGCTCGTGCTTCAGATTCTATCCCTTCTCCTACTAAAACCTCACCACCCAATCATCCTAATGCAACATCGATGCTTGCCATTTAAACCACAATAATGGCACATTGCTTGATGCAAGACGCCTAAGAGGGGCTGTCACAGCACGCAAGCGGGGCAAAAGAAGAAATGTGGAGCATTGCTCTGCAAGGATTCAAAGAAAGGAAGTCCAACACCAATCTACAATGGTCGGACGACTGAGTGTGGGAGGAGGGCAGCCATGAACCATGACTTCTGGTCTTGTGCGGATGACATTGTGAGATGTGTTAACGGAAGCATTTTAAGTGGGTGCACAAATGGCCCACTATTCCAGCCATTTTGCCTATTGCACATGGTACTAACTTCACTAAGCTCGGGATCCTATCCTTAAAAGATGTCGGTTTCTAGCTACAGCCAAAGGACTTCGATATATCCCCAAGAAGGTTATTCAAGGCTTCTTCCATAGGAACGGGCATAGACTGTGAGATTTCCAACTCTACCAATGCCAACGTACATTCAACAAAGTGTCATAGCAAGACAATTGAATGTTTATCCTCTGCCCCTACCGTTGACCACCGCAACAAGTGGGAATCCGCACGAAATGTGAAGGGCACTATGAAAAGGGTGATGCCTATCTCCTACCTTGGTTATAGCAAATCATCACCATTGATTTTGAAGACTACCCCAAGCAAGAGATATACAATATAACGGTTTGTGACTTTCCCTCTTGTACTTGAGATGATTTTGTGAACATGCGCACTAATGCCCTTGGACAAAGGAAAGCTTGGGTGAACTGCAAGCACCTTTACTATATATACAGATACTACTGCAAGGTGAATTCTAAAGTCGATGTCTTCATTTACATCCCAAGTCTACGCTTCAACAAAGTACAGTATATACTCCATAATTGCAATCCCTAACTTTGTTTTGTAGAAATGGCAAGATATTGTCCTCCATTTTATGTATGTCCAGAATTCCATAAAAAAATTCAGAGCCAAGTGGGCAAAATTGGTGCAATGGAGGCATTATCCACTGACTAAAATGTTGTAATGTTGAGTGATAAGCTTCTCTTGATCTAAATATGATTTCCAAAGGTTTAATTTAGAGCACCTCTGTATCAAATACCTTGATTTTTGAAATTTGGTATTGGGGCAAAAAAAAAATTAAATTAAATGAGACAAAACGCCAATAAGTTGTTTTGCACCAAAATGCCAATTTTCCTTAACAGCAATTCAGTGTGGTGGAACGACTAAAATCCCTAACTTGGGGCCAAGCTCTTATTGTGGTGATGAATGATAAAAACTCTATCCATCCACAAAATTATTCATCCAAATCTTTCATTCAATCTACGGCACAAAATGGTCGCCTTGCTACAAAAGGCATCAGATATAGTCATATAGAGAGTATTTGAATACAAATATCTATAATCTCAGCACCAATGGATCTAACCATACTGCATGAAGTATCATGCATCACAATCCAATATCTTATAAAATGATAGTTTATTTATCTAAGTCTATTACGATTTGGACGCAACAAGTGCTTCCAAGGAGGACTTGCCCACTCAGAATTTTTGTTATTGGATCTTGTCCCTGACTTCCATCCCTTCATGAAAACCTAGGTTTCTATGCTGTCAAGATAAAATTGATACCCTCCCGCGTTATGGCTATCTCCTTTTCAACTGTCCAGCAAAGGTTTCCACTTGTATTCCATTCTTAAGAGAACTTCAAAAGATCCTCATTGTCTGACAAAAGAATGGAAAAATTGGATTCGGGCGGTGTTTGGCTTATTCGGATTGGAATTTGAATCTGATATTGCATGAGCAATCCGAAATGGACGCTTGTCTCCATTGCTAGGCCGCAATGTAAGAAAGTAGCCAGCAAAAAGATTGCAACCAACTCTAAATGGAGGAGGAGGACAATTGCGCCTTCGGCCAACAAAATAGTAATCTGCACTATAGTCCTTGCAAACCTCACCTTCCGCTGTGAACTCATTTCAACGGCATGGGCAATTTGGGTAGTTGGCCAAAAGTCGTCTTCCAATAATATGGGTGTATCCATCGGAAGAGTTAGAGCATCTCTAACATCTCTCCAATAGTAGGATAGAGGCTCAAAACGTGATATGGCTTCAACAGACTCCTGCGATGATTGCTCCCGGTGATCGTTGAATCCTAAAAGCCTCTTCACCACCTCCGGGAGATGCGACATCGTAGAAGGCTTCAATGCATCAGGTTCTCCGCATGGCCATAAAGATTTTCATATATAATCGTCCTTCCACAAATTAATGCTACTACCTTCTCCTCTTCTAGGAAGCCAATTCTCGTCGTGACAAAGGATTTAATACGTCATTACGGGTCAACTACTTGAGTCCAAATAAAACTTGATCTGATGAGCCTTTGTATGACCTTGCAAAGATTCACTACCATCTGCAATCATATCGTCAATGAACTTCTTGAAGTCAGGAACCTCTGGAATGAGATTTGGAATCGTAGAAACAATTTTTTTTTATAAATGACCTCATAAGCACAGGAATGGTCGAAAAACTCATCTTCCTCAGCGCCATACTCCAACATTCAAACAATGCATCAATATCGTCATATGTGAAACCAACTACCAGGAAATTGACATATACCTCGTAGAAGATGTGTTTTGCACCAAGGAGAGACCAAAAAAATATATATATATATATTATTGTTATCACCAGCAGCATTGTCCATTTGCACGTTCAGTATTCAAGGCAAAGGCTTCCTTGGATTTGGGATATTTGGAATCTAGCCTAATGGATCCAAACACATCTCTGCACTCCATAACACCGTCGCATACAATGGATGAGAACCAATTTCCGGAAAGAGTTGTCGGGACGACGACTTTGGAGGCGCCTCTGGTCATGCAAATTTTTTGCAAACGACCTGAGCGTGTAATTGGCGTCATGGGAGTATAAATCAAGGCCGTAATGTGCATAACATTGGTCCTTATGACTATGGACAAGCATGCTTGTGATTACAAGAGGCAACTTGAAAAGCCCATCTAGGTGCTTTGTCTTTTGAGAAAAGAGTGGGGACAATTTTTGAGTGGTCTATCTTATCATGCATAATAGTTAAAACCTCATGGGCGACGACTTTGATCGATATTGATTTAGGTAGTACAAGTTTCAATGTGTCAAAGCATAATCAATGTGGACCTGCATCTTCTTTTGCCATAGCAGTGATGCTTGTGTTCTAGGTTGAGTAAGCTTCTAATGATCTTGGTATTTGTCACACGTAAAACAACGGGAAAAATTGTCTCCTCCTTTCTTTGTATAGTACTAAGGAAAGGTTCACTTGCAAAATCTTTGTCAAGTTTAAAAGTGAGTTTGGCGGCAATCCATCCTCAGCGAGGTGTTTATCAAGAAGCAATATTTGATCCTTTCACTTAATACTTGTTGGGAGGACCTTTGCTAGTGCCTTGTTGCCATATGGGAGAACACAAGACTTGTCAGGCATGTGGTCTGTATGTTTACCAAGGATGGCTCCAAGAGCGGCAGTAGTTACAATTGTATGACCTCTAGGCTTACGCAAACTAGTATTCCCATGGTGTTGAGCCGCATAACCAGGGGTAGCATCCTTCGCATTTTGATAGAAAGTACTCAAACTTACAGCCATGATTTTCATCCAAGCATGGGCGCAAATGTCTAAACGCTGTTGAGAGTCAACCTTTATACCCACAACGTTTTCATGAAATTCTCTGTGAACGTCAAGTTTGATATGATTTTTAGACTACACAAAGGTCTCATCGTACATGTGTGTCCCGACCACTTATATTTGTCTTTAGGGTAGTCTTGGACATATATATATTTGCATCAACTATTATTTGCAATTGTGTTGATGGAAGAAGGGATCATGAGGAATTGAGCATTCCTATATACTTTTGGACAGGTACTTTTTAACAAATTGTTGTAAGAATGGGAGCTTCGACATAGAAGTCTACTACGCTCAACAAGCAAGACATTGTAAACGTCCCTAAGGCAATGATAGAAGAGACTGACATTGTTTAAGAAGACTTGTTGGATTAACAAGGACTTAAACAAATACCTCCATTCGTAATGAGCTCCCTCCTCAACAAAAATACTGGATACTTGTACAACAATATTTAAATTGCTTAGACGACTTGAAGAACATAGAAGTGCACTCGATTTGACATTGTAAACAAAATCCTCTACAATGGGCACACTCAAATTATTGTGAAGCGAAGCAGTCATCTCAACCTAAAGGCGGCAAGGAATAACATCGAACTCAAGAAGGTCTAGGTTCACAGGAGCGTCAACATGAACTCTCTTCCTCTGAGGAAGACATCTTGGACTTTAGTAAGAAGAATATTAGATCACACTTGATAACAATACGGGTGGATACGATGGATGAATCAAAATCAATGCAGAAGCAAGTGAAGTAGGTAGTTTAGCTCGAATCATGGTAAAGTGACATACTTGAATAAAAGGACTTTCATTTAATTGAACAAACATTTTGGACAAGCAAATATAACTCAACTTGAGGTAAATTCTAAGGATATTATATGAGAAATATTAAATTCCATGTCTATGCTACAATTGCAAATTTATAGCTCAGTTATATTGTCAAAATCCAACTGAGGTACAGTGTTAGAATGACTTGGGAGAAAGTGAACTTGAAGTCCAACTCAATAGTCAGAAGGTTTGAGTGTAACAATTTAGGCCGATTTGAGGTAAACGGACACAATGATTCAAGATGACAGCTGAGCTCAAATCGAGCTAAACTGTCCCACCTTTGAGAATGACAGTTTAGCTCGACTTGAGCTAAATTGTCATATCTTTTTAATGCAAGAGTTTAGCTCAAATCGAGCTAAATTGCCGTATTTAAAAAGGTGTGACAGTTTTGCTCAAGTCGAGCTAAACTATCCTTTCGAGATAATTACCATCACTTTTGGGCATAATTTAACCAAATGCTTTTGCGTATGATTGTACACTACAATATACTTGAATCCAAATCCTTGCAAAAATAAATTGAGAAACTGATAGTAATGCTTCACAATTGGACTAGAAATTGGAACTAAAGCCATATACATTAAAGTCAAATCCTAAAGGCTAGAGTACACGGAGAACGCAAGAAGTATAATTTGTTTACCTTGTAAAGTAGATAATCAGTGCGTTGTTGCCTTGCGCAATTGCATTGCTCAACAGTGCGCAACCTAAACATCGCCCTCCTCAACCTCCCGCAGTCGTACCTCCTCCAAGCTTCCCACCCACCATTCGTACATAGCAACCGAACTGGAGAAGAAAGAAAAGACAAAACATGATGAGGTTTGCTAAGGTCAGCCACACATACAAACGTTTCAATTGAGGACAAGAATTTTGAAATTGGCGAGAGAAACTTTTCAATAGCTCCTTAAATAGTGCAAATTTGAAATCTCGGCAAGAAATTGAATCTTCCATCTCGCGATCCCCTAATTTAAAAATGGGTATTTTCCACAAATATACTCGTAGATAGGACCAATATAGATAACATTGTGAGAATAAGGGTTAGGGATAATGTTAGGATTAGGGTTAGAGTTTAGGATATCAAATTTAGGGATTAGGATTTAGGTTCCATTGTTCAAAGTTTATCCTTTTAATAATATCTCAATGCAATTTACTAATATTTTGAACATTTCGGATATTGACAATACAACCAAGGACTCTAAAAATGTTGAGAAGATATTGAGATGATTAGCATGAATTTGTATTACAATCCAAATAGGACTTATTTATAAAGTTAACATTTAAACATGCTCCTTCACACCTTTTCAGGGTTTAAAAGAAGTGCAACATGTTATTATTTTGTGAGCAGTATAGAATGTTCAGAAGTTGAAAAATCCTCAATGTCCTCATAGTATGGATTTGGGATTGAAAATGGGTACTATCCTCTTGCATATTCAAAGATTGAAAATTTTGAAAAATGACTAATAGTTGGATTGAAACATTTGATTCTTAAGTTCATATTGTCTTACCATGAGTTTACCATGTGACAATCTAAGCAATGTATATGTTTATAACTTTCTCCCGTGCGTTATTTTATGACCAATTCAATTTTATAACAAAGTAAAACAATACATATAAAAAGATATGGAATCTATATAATTACAAGAAGCCTATGTTTCGTTAACATTAATGAACTTTCGAATAAAAAATTAATATTAGTAAACTTAAATAGGCTTACAAGTACGAACAACATTATTATATTTTGAAGTTTATCGCAAATAATCATATTTAGTTTGAACAAAGAAGCCAAGGTGAGGGTGTAGGAATATAGTTATAGAATCATATACTTCAATACTTCATATTGTATTATGGAATGTAATATATAAGAGTAATACCCTATAATGTCACAATCTACATGTACATGACATGAAAGATATGACAATTATTGATAGAACACAATATTTGTTTATATTTTCACGTGAAATTAAAAACTCTTTAAAACATAGAGAATGGAACAATATTTAAAGATTTAAACAAGAAATGGAAAGGCAATGTCTTTATAAAAAAAATACAAAATATCGTACAAAACTATCACAAGACATGGCAACCACGGCCTCTCCGCATCGTAGTGTTTCAGCGTAGATTAGTTTCTTACTAATCTAAGGGTTTTCCATCCACGTAGGGTTGTGTGCTTGTGCATACAGCGTCGCACTCGTCTTTGACTTGGCGACTTTGTCAAGTCAAGCTTTGTGAGTGAATTAGAGTGTGTTTAGTGATTACCTTTGCTTATAAGTGATTGTTTATCATTAGTAAAGGCTCCGCATTCTCTTATACTACTTGCACTAGTTGATTCTCTCTTTATTAAGTGCGAGACGCTTGACTACCCTAGTCATTCACTAGTTAATCACTTGACAAAGACCTCCCCACATATCCCTCTTTGATTATGAAATTAAAGCTTAGAACGACGAAAGTTTTTTGGAAGTACTAAGATTAATGTTGTAGTGCACGCTACATGTTACAACTCCAACGCAACAAACAGCACGTGATTTGAACAATTTCTAAAGAAAATCTGGGAAGTGAAAGTTGAAGTAAACAAAGATAGCTACTGGACGTGCTGCCGACAGTTTCATCCATTTTGCGATTTTCATCGGTCGATCGATTTATCATCCGTCAAGCAATTTTTGATCCGTCGGGCGATTTTTCATCCGCGTCCGCAATTTTCATCCACTATGGAAGAAACTGTTATTTTAAGAGATTCATTAAACTATGGGTTGATATCTTCTAAGTATTTATTTTTTGGGGAATTTGACTTCGGATTCGAGTTTACTAGGGGAGTTTCAACCTAGAGTGAATGAGAACTTTTAATACAAAAGTTTTTCAAAAACCACATTTGTGTGAGAGTTTAAAAAAATGTATTACAAACAATGCTTGGAGTAAGATATGGCCTTCTTTCAAAGGCCTTTACTTTTAGTACCGATTGTTAACATCATTTGCCAATACATATGGGACTACTATAAGTTCATATCACCTCTCCCCATTCTTTTCCTTTACTTTTCTTTCTAAATCTATCTCAACTATTTATGATATCATATTAACAACGAGCAACTCTAATCTCTAACACTCCCACTTTGCGAGTAGTTACCTTCTCGCAATTCCAGGAGACAATCCAATTCCATGAGACAACAATGGTTGGTTGACTCTCGCAATTCCACGAGATGGCACCAACTCCAACAAAGAACACATACCCCGTTATTGAACGACGCTTGTTCCCATCTTCCGCCCAATCCGCATCGCAATTCCCTTTCAAAGCAATGTTTCTACCACCATGATACGCTTGTCTATATCATCATGTGGTCTATAGTACCTTGCAAGTACCGCATGATACGCTTCACGACACTCAAAATGTGTCCGATCAACCCTAGACATGAATTGACTCACCATGCTCATCGCAAAAGCATGGCATACATCAAGGATCCAACTCCACTCTTGTATGGCACGCCTTCCATCTCACCTTGAATGGCTTGAAACTCTTCCTTCGAAAGCTTCAACAACTTGACATTCACATCAAGAGGGGTACCAATGGGCTTGCATTCCTCCATGTTGAAGCGCTTGAGCACCTCCTCAATCTACTTCTTTTGGCTCATGGTGATGGTGCGTGCCTTGCGGTCTCTCACAAATTCCACATCAAGACAATACTTTAACTCACCAAGATCCCTCATCTCAAACTCCATGTTGAGCTTTACTTTGAGCCACGCTAACTTAGCCAAAAGGCTAGCCAAGATGATCAAGTCATCTACATAGATAAAGACTATCACAAGTACTCACGCGTTTGCTTGATGTACAAGGAATGGTTAGCTTGGTTCCTTGTAAAACCTCCCTTCGTGAAGAAAACATCAACGCATACTCTTGGTGATTGCTTGAGTCTATACAATGACTTATTGAGTTTGCACACAAGATGATCAAAGTCTTCTTCTTCATAACCTTGCGGTTGGTCCATGTTAATATCCTCTTCCGACTCTCCATTTAAGAATGCTCTCTTCACATCCATTTGATGCATTTCCAAGGCCCCTTCAAGTACAAGAATGCACCTAATGGTGATGAATTTTGCAACAGGAACAAACGTCTCAAGAAAGTCTACTCTTGCAATTTTAGAGTACCTCTTGGCAACTTATTCTGCCTTGTGGCGTACTTCTCGACCCAAAGCATCCTTCTTCTAACGAAACACCCACTTGCATGCAACGCTCTTCCAATCCTTTGGAAGAGGAGCCAATTCTCACATGCGATTCGCCATGAGCGAGTCGTACTCCTCTTGCATGGCCAACTTCCACTTGCTCGCATCCTTTGATTACATAGCCTCACACATGTTTAAAAAATCCTCAAATGATGCCACATTGGCACGCTCTATCTCATGTTGAGGCAAAATGTGGCTCTTCCACCATTCACTGGACACGCAATACTCTTTTCTTGGATACCGTGGCTCTTGTAAGTTCCCCAAGTCCTCATTGCTTGGAAAAGATGTTGATGAAGATGCTACACCTTCTGTTTTAGCATCCGATCTCTCTTCTTTCTTGATATTGATGAAGATGCTACACCTCCTTCTCTTCTTTCTTGGCCATCGTAGTCCTTCAACGGTGGTGGTTTGGAAGATTGGCCACCAAGGTAGGGGTCTCGCTTCTGCCACTTAGACTCATCTCCAAAACAACACCAATACTAGTTGTATCTTCAATAATTACTACATCACAACTCTTAATGATCTTCTTTGTCTCAATACACATGAGCTGATAAGCCTTAGTGCCCTCATGATAGCCAAGGAAAAAACACTTTGTACCTTTTGCATCGAGCTTACTTCTCTTTGTATACGGCACCATTGCATATGCAATGCATCCAAACATATGCAGATGCGCAATGAATGGCTTGCCGCCACTCCAATCTTCTTAAGTGTAATGGTGACGAGAGCCCTGGTTGGACATCAATTGCGAATGTAGACCGCATTGGCCACCGCTTCTGCCCAAAATTCAAGCTTTAGGCGCTATGCATTGATCATGCTCCTCGCCATTTCTACTTGGTACGATTTGCACATTCTACGAGTCTATTTTGCTTAGCGTGTAAGGTGTTGACGTGTGCCTCTCAATGCCATGCTTCTTCAAGAAATATAGTAGTAACTTTTTCAAATTGATGTAGTTTATGCAGTTTTGGTGTAAATTGAGTCTCCACATCCACTTGAATTAGGTTTGGTTATGTGAATACAAATCAAATGGATGTTTGAAGTAGTTTTGGTAGTTAGGATGTAAAAAGACTCAATTACATAACCACCTTGAACTATAAGAGAAAGAGAGGAGGGCCAAGGAAACACTACACACTTAGTTTTGAGCGATTACATTTTACAGTGTTTGTCATTATCTTAGCTTGGATCTACTTTATCATGTTTCATCATTCATTAGGGAGTTTCGTGACTGTATAGTGTTAGTGGTTATGTTCTCATCATATCAACTGGATTACTTTATATATATATATACATAAAATCGATGTGTGATCAATTCGATATGAGTTGGATTAGTGGAGATGTTTGGTTTCACCTGTAACATATCAACTGGATTCACTAACGTGCATATACCCTGATTGCAACTATCTATTTGATCTTTAAGTTAGAGATTGAGGATTACGTTGAGTCAATGTTGGGAGTGTTCGGGGGAGTCCATAGTTAAGTTATCAATTGGATAAGAGAGAGAGATTAAGTTGATAAGTGGGAGTCCAGGGGAGGTCCAAGGTTGCCTGAAAGTTAGAGCCGTGACTATCTACTGGATGTTAAGAAGTTAATTGTAGAGATAACGATCCTACAACAAATATGATTTTAATTTTCTATCAATTGAAGTTGAGTGTATGTGACTAAGGCTGAGAGTAATATACATGCTCCAAATTAAAACATAGAAAATACAAAGTCAATAGGAAATGTGAATGTTTGGTTGATCTATGTTCTGCTGAAAATGTGTTTGGCCAACCATATCCATTAGATGATTTACTCACTGGTTTGACATACAAAACCATTAATCCAATTGAGAATATTCTACTTGATAGGATGTATGTGCAACCTTCATCAAATAGAATATTATAACTATGATTGGAATTCATTAAGTCTTTGTATTTCAGGAAGTTTGAAAGGTAAATTGATATGTGAGAATCCATGAATTGCAATTAAGGCATTTGACATACGCAAAGTTATCTCAATGGAGGATTGAGATCAATTTACAAGAAGTAAAGATGGAGTAAAGATAAAACGGGAGAATTGCATGAGTTAAGTATTAAAATCCTAATTTCAATTACGCAACATGGCATAATACAATTTGTAATAAAGGATAAGGTGAAGGAATTTATAATGTTGTGACTATCAAATTGGTCATGGATACATAAACGGGATATTAAGATTAATATCAATTTGATTGGACAAAGAGTGTTCCCGGAATACTAATCAATTTCTTAAAGAAGAATACAAACACAATTACAACCTTCACGCGACCTTGAGCTACTTATATACCAACAAAATGATCCATTCCCCATAGAAGTTCCTAGAATTGAATTGCATGGAGTGTTTTGATAGGTCCAATTGAAGATGAAAATTTTCTACACTACAAGTAACTTCAAAAGCTTTTGGATATGAACTCTCCACCACTGTCCGACTAAAACACCTTGATCTTGTGCTCTAATTTCTTCTTTGCAAGGGCCTTCAATTCCTTGAGCTCCTCAAGGCATCCTCTTATCTCTTCAAAATGAATACCAACATCCTCTTCAAAAAGTCATCAATGAAGGTCACAAAATACCTTGCACCACCTATGGAGGTGGTCCTCATAAGGCCGTACACATCCGAATGCACAATCTTCAAAGGCTTTATTGTACGCATCGCTTCATCCTTCAGAAATGGTGCCCTATATTACTTGCTTTGCAAGCACCCTTCACAAAATGACATTGATCATTCATCTTTGACAAAATTCATGCCACTTACCATGCTTTCAAATAAATGCACACTTTTCACGTTCCAATAGCCAAAACAACAATGCCAAAGCTCCAATGCACCGCTCTTTGTTGATGATTATGCCACGTTGGCCGCATCCGCCTCAAACACTTTCATGAAAGTTGTTTGATACAAATTGCCTTCACAAGGTGCTACCACAAGAACATCTTTGTTTGGTGCCCTCAACACACATCCATCCACCTTGAATATCACCTTCATTCCACTTGTCACAAGTTTGCTCACCGAGAGCAAGTTTGCTTGCAACTTGGACACAAAGAAAACATCATTGATTCTAAACCTCTTAGAGCAACCCCTCACAAGTACTTCGACAACAATAGATCCAACGCCAACAGCCTCTATCACAATATCATCAGCCAAATGCACAATATGAGGAGCAATTTCCTCATACGTGTCAAATGTCGCCTTATGAGGTGTCATGTGTTTTGTGGCGCCCAAATCCATGATCCACTGATACATGGACTTGGAATGTGATCCACTTTGAGTTGTAAATGTTTTCATCATCCTTCTTCGCATGATTCACGTTCTCTTTCTCCTTTGCTTAGTTCGCGTTGTCCTCCTCCCACTTCTTTGGCTTGAATCAATATCGTGCAATGTGGCCCGCTTTGCCACAATTATACCATACCTAAGGCTTACCACGTGTTGAAGAAGAGCCTCACTTCTTTTGTTTTGACACCAAGGCCACATCATTGCCATTGGGCTCCATCTCCTTGCGCTTGGACACTTCGTGCATCCACCGCGCCATTACAAACTCCATGGTGAGCTCCTTCAATGCCAAGGCCTCCAAGGCCGTGATCAAGTGTTCATATGTAGGCGGCAAATTCTCAAGCAAGGTCATGACGACATCTTCTTCTCTTATCGAGACATCCAAGCAAGTGAGTTGATTCGCATGTGCCTTCACTTTGTTGACATTATTCAATTAATCATCTCCCTCTTGCATCTTGATTGTGAAGAACTTGCGGCAAATGAAGAGGATGTTGGACAAGCTCCTCCTTTCGTAGGTGTTGTTCAAAGTCTTCCATGCTTCCGCCGACCCTTGGAACTCTTAATGTAGGCAAGTTGGTTGTCTAACAAGTTGAGGCCAAAGGCGGACCTTTTTCACACGCCAATTATAGTCCACTTCACCTTTGGATCATTGTCTTTGGATGAAGGGTCCTTAGAGTCATCCACAATCTCTCAAAGGATCATCTATGCCAACATCATCTCTATCTTGAACTTCCAAAGATTGAAGTTCTTACCTTTGAACTTGTCAATGACTTTAGCACTCTCGCCATCATATGTTGTCATATTTGCACTTCATCACTAACTTCTAACTTCCAATGTGCACTAGTGTACCTCAATCAAACGAGCCATTTTTAGACTCCAATATGCACTTTTGCACCTACAACAGTCAAATTTCAGGGTTACCTATAGGGATTATGTATTATGTATAAAGGCGGTGTGCACACACAGAGAATATTTAAATTTCAAGGCTATCCATTTGGATTGTATACTATGTATTATGTGTATGGACAAAGTCCAAAAGTGCAAAAGTGTAAATGTAAACACTTACAAAGTCGACACCCTTAAATGTGCACCTCCCATGCTCCTAGAAATTCCTTCGGTCGACTCTAATCACCTCTGATGCTTTTGACGGCCTTGAATTAATACTTGTACACCTCCTATGCTTGAATTTGGATCTTCTACACTTCTAATACTCAATGACTTTCAAGATGTCATCCTAACCAATTTGCACCAAAACTCTACATATGCAACTCGCATGAGTGAGCCCATAACCTATTGAGGTTCAATAGAAGTACATAAATGATTGCATAAGCAAATGAAACACATATGGTTTTACAAACAATGCTTGGAGTGAGATATGGTCTTCTTTCAAAGGTCTTTACTTACAGTAACAATTGGTAACAACCTTTGCCAATACATATGGGACAACTTTTAGTTTGCATCATTTCTCTCCATTTTCTCCACTTTACTTTCCCTTCTAAATCTACTTCAACAATTTATGATATCATGATAACAAAGAGCAACTCTAATGTCTAACATTTTTTTGTTATACTGGAAACGCCACTTTGGCGCAGACGTTTGCTGAAGTGGAGGCGCTTGATAGAGCGTTGGACGTGAGCGAGGCCACAGATTTGGTGATGGCGCTGATGGATGCTGTTATGTCCAAGAAGCTTGCCACTACAACCCATAGCTTGGCGGATGCACAACCTGATAAGCAAGGTTGTCATACTAGATGGATGTCCGGTTCGCCTGTCCGTTCGATTCCCACGTCCGGTAGAGGTCTCGCCTGTCTAATACAATCAACCTAGAGTTGACTTACCATCAAGGTAAAAAACATGCAACGTGGCAGCCACGTTGGCACCACATCGCTGCCACGCAGGACTGGGACGTGTTTAAGTAGGGGCGGGGACAAAAAGGAAGTGGGAGGCAGTGCGGGGACGTCCCCGCCCTACCCATGCGTCGGCGGGAACGTCCCCGTCTCTTCACGGGTAGGGCGGGGACGTCTCCGCCCCTACCTGTGCAGGGGCGGGGACGTCTAACCGTTGATGGAATAGATTATAGTGGTTAAAGTTACCGTATATTGGTAGTGAAAATTGTAGTATTTGGAGGGTGTACTACTTTAACTATCAATAGAGACTTGCAAGAATTTTTTTATTTTGAACTAGAGCAGTTCACATGTGCACTAGGTTGATAGCTTCGCATTAATTTATTATATGTGAAGAAAATATTTATACCCAGTTATTGGTGATTTTTTTTCTTTTTTCTACTTGGTTGTATACCAAAATGTTCCAACCTTATACGAATCAAAACGGAAGTTTCGTATATGAGGAGAGAAATCAATAATCACAAAACAATGAAGAATGTCTTAAAAACCAAGTGCAATGAAAATTTAAGACCAAAATCAATGTGCATGTGTGTGAAATACAACATAGTATGTGGCAGAGTATTCATTGTATTCATTGTATTTGAGTGTATTTGGTGTATTTTGCGTTGTTTTCCAAGAGTTCTATAAATCTTCAAAATTTGGTCATCAACTGTCGCTTTCCAAGAGGCGAGTTTCTTCTTACGGGAAGAAGAGTACTGTTGAACGAATCTCTGGATCAACTTCATCATCTCTACAAGTGTGTTGTCCTCAATGTCCCAGATGCTTCCATCCTCCTTCTTCCCCGTGATGTAACACCAGTTCGCAACAATATTGGTGGTTAGTGCGGTCACTTGTGTGTCCAACCACTCCAAATGTAACCAATAATCTAAGAAATCATTAAACCTCTCAGTTTTATCAAGGTTTGACATTATTTCGTGTCGCATGTCAACGGTCAACTTATGGTATCCCTCTTCGTTGGGCGTCTTATTGCTGCTCATCAATGCCTATCTCGTTCGGCCGTTGTAAAACTCGACGGCAATCCTTCTACATTCAACCAATTATTCATGCCTGGGCATGTCCAGATTTGGTGTCTTCTTCCGCATCTTCTTGCTCGATGATGACGGATTCAATGATCTTGACGTCAACTCTGTGTTGGTGGACGGAAGAATCGTCTCACCAACATCATCTAGATCCATAAATTGTGGCCGCTTCTCCATCGACCTACTTACTTCTCCCGCCATACGTAATAGTCAACTCCCTATAGTGGTCGAAATTCCAAAATGATGGTTTTAAGAAAAACCGCAAGGAGTCAGGGTGCAATAAATGGGCCAAGCCCGACCACCCACCAAACTCACTTTGAGGCCGCAAAGCGAACTTACACATGAGGCCTAGGGAGTGGACTTGGCAGAGAATAAGGACAAAAGTCCCCTATTTATGTAGTTTTCTAGGTTTTAGCGGGGACGTCTCCGCCCCTGCCCGGGTGGGGCAAGCACGTCTCCGCCCCAGCCCCGAGACCCTAGACCAGTGCTTCATTTATCGGCTATATAATATCGTGCATGCCCCTAATTTTCCCCGCCTCACATACTCCCTCTTCATCCACCTCTTAATTGAGTTGGTTGTAGGCGTCGTGTGAGGACTTCATCCATTCGCATCGCATACGTTATTCAGATTTTCCCCACCCATGGCCACCCCGGTAAAAATGAATAAAGAAGAACGAGACAAGAGTCGACTACGATCGGGAAACAAACAGCGGAAGAGGTTGCATGTCCTTCAAAATCTTGTTAAACTGGCTTTTAAAGGTTGGGAAGAAGTTCCGGAGCCATGGAGTTTCGAAAATTGCGCAAACTTCATCAAGTGGTGCCATATTGACAAGGCTTTTCCATAGGAGCAACACAATTATCACCGACGCTTTTGCAAGGCAAATTTATGGAAGTGCACCGATGAGGCGTTCAAAAATCGGTGCATTGAAGTATACCAGGTCTTGTACGACATCCTTTTTATCCTACGCAATGAAGTAAATCTCTTCCTTGCGCGAGGTGTCCACGCGGAGGTAAAGTTGGGCAAGAGGGTGGATTGGTCTACCTTGAAAGCCATGGTAGATAGCATAAAAGTTCCTTTTTCAACTAATGGATTGATTCCAATGGGGACACGAAGGCATGGTTGTTCCGGCGTCTATCTGGTAGTGTTCGTCCGGCTGCCTATCATATAGAGGCTGATGTCCGTCCAGTAGAGAATATTCTAGAATATCCAAATATATTTGGATATATTCCTATAGATTTGGAAAATATTCTCTAGAGTATTCTAGGCATCAGTCCGATAAGGGTGTTGTGCGTCCTGTCTGTCTGTCCGACTGTCCGTCCGTCCGCTGTATTTGGGCCTCTGTCCGTCTATGTAGGCAACCTTCCACGGAGGTATCTAGAAGGCAGATTGGGCAAATTGATGGCAAAGACTGAACCGGTATTATCAATCCCTTAAACACGGATACAGACTTTGACGGATCCCACGTTCCAATCACAAAGAGCGGAAGGTCACAAGCGCGCACCAAACGAAGGATGGCGGAACAGACGGTTAAAGTTGTTGTTAACGATACCATTAATGAAGTTGTAACTCAGGTGCAATCCCCCGCCGTTGTTGGTCGAATGTTAGAAGCCTCTACTGGTGCTATTTTTGCCAGCACTATCCAAACCTTGCTGAACTAATTGGAAAGGAAGAAGACAGAACTAATGTCATTGCACGATGAGGTTCGCAAGTTGAGAGTTGAACTCAATGACAAAATTATTGTTATTCACTAGCAACGATGTGATATGGAGGAAGTCCCGACTTGCCTTACAAGCTAGTACAATGACCACAGAAGATCGGAATCCACGACGGGAGGAGGAAGGGCTTGTACACGTATCAACCCAAGACGATTCATTGTTGTTTGATGAGGCCCCTACTAACGCAGACAAAGCCATGGTCGACAAAGACGAGGGTGCGGCGGGTGACGGCGGCAAAGAGCTCGCTAAAGCCCTTGAAGAGAATTCAAGACTACAAAGTCGCTTGGATGTGTTGGTAGAACATTACTATCAATGGAAGTTGGCCTACATCTTCACGGCCGATCGGTCCCGACAATTGGTGGCGGAATTCCAAAAAATCGACAACAACTATACCAAAAACAACCAAGAGAGGGTGTTTGGTTTGACGTCGTGGGCCGTCATAGATGATCTTTTCAAGATGGATGAAATGGCAATGGTGGAAACCGCCGGTGGACAAACAACCATCGATTGGTCTCGTTACAATTGGGATTTCAAAAAGGAGGTTTCATCCACCCTCGACCATCGGGGCAACCCAATGTTATTGTGGCCACAACCTTTGAACTTTGTATCCGACGGTACAACTTGCTCAATTTGTCTAAACCCATTTGGTCTAGCAGGTGGGATGCATCTAGGCACTGGTGAGCACTTGTACCATCCATTTTGCTTGATTAGCTTGATGGTTGTATGTCGGCGGTGCTCATTGTGCAAGGCCCCTTTTCAGGAGCGATTGTACGAAGTTTTTGGATTAGTTCCATACATGCCCCCGCATTGGGAGTTCAATGTGACGAACGCTCCTGATCAATCACAGATGTGGGAAAATGATTTGGTGTGGAGCTCAAAACTGAAGATGCACTCGTTGGATAAGATGCACCTCTCTTCCGAGTGGGGTTGGGAAAGGGACTCGGAGCAGATTGTCCGGGTGTGCAAAAATTTGATCCTGTTAAAGGACAAATACGGTCAAGGAAAACAAAATTTCTTCTACTAATGCTTTAATCGGCATTGGGAGGAGAACGGGGAGCAATTTTGATTCGGACCTCATCCACGGCAATGGTTGTGGGCTGTTGACGGAGTTTGCATCACAGATGACAACAAAGATCGCATTTCTCGCAACGCTGACCAACCGGACCCGCAAGAACTAAGGCAATTATCGGAATCAGAGTAGAAAGAAATTTTTCAAAATGACAGAATCACCTTCCTGCTTGATGTACACAGTCCAGGGACACGGCAAGCACTTGACCACCTCATGCAATCTCAAATCCTATGGGCCGTGTTAAATGAAGATGGACCAACGAGGAGAACACGATCGGCGTGTCGTAGACTTCAGTTGGGCTCGGATGAAGACCTCTCGATGCGTGTAAGGGCACACGACAGCGAGGCAGAGGCGAGTGGCAGTGCTAATAGCCTGATGAATATTGACTAGGTGTATTTTTTGTTTTTGCGGTACAAAGAGACATTTTTCTTACAATGCTATATGTTTTAGCGTTTGATGTATTTTCCCATTTTCGTACTACATTATGCATAGTAAAAAAATATGAATAGTAGCGTCTTTTTTGCTTGATAATAGTGGTGTGATTATGGATGTACTTAAGCCTTATAAGGATTTGTGTGTTTGTATAGAACAAAACGGTGTGGACCAATTTTTAAACCTCCAAACATTTTTAACCCCTAAAGGACCAAGGCATTTTTGCACCAAAAACACTTCAAAACTGCCTGGCTATAGTATAATGCCTAAGAAAGGAGACAAAACCTTTTTATTTCTACATCTAATCGTAGGATCTCAATAAATACTTCTTTGTTAATGTCCCACAAAATTTCATAAATTTTAACCGCACGGATTGAAAGATTATAGTGTTTGAAGTCAAACAAATGGTTCTTTTTCTTCTTTGTGTTTGGTCGATCAAGATTCTTTAACTTTACTTGGTATCAAATTTTTGCACAACATAAGGCCTAGGTCCATTTCTAATGGTAGTTTAGGATGATGTTAGTTCCTTATACACCAATTGATAGAGGTAGAAAAAGGGTGTAGCTTACTCAAGTCAACTATGCTAGTAGTGGAAGCTCAAAAATGGGCAATTAACGTTTTAATTTTTAGATACTTGATATGTTTTAGATTGATGATCCAAACGGTCAATATGAAGGTCTGCGCCACATATTGTTGTGGAAAAAATCAAAAGTATGAAAAGTTAAAATCTCTAAGTTTTATGTGGTAAGACATTTTTGTTTTTGTTACCTTGCCTGACAATGTGTGGCAATATGTGAAAACCTTTGACTTGAGTTGAAGCATTATTTTCCACTAAAGACAAGAATTTTTTTTAAAAATTTGAAAGGAAATCATTTTCTACACTCTTATGTTTGCTCCAAAAATAATAGGGAGCTAATAAAGGTGTTCATTATTAGAGAGCATTCCGTCAAAGGACAAAAGTTGTACTTTCCATTTCGCCTTCCTCCCTAGAACTAGGGAAAGACATAATCTGCGTGTTATTTTAAGTGCAACGCAATCTTGTCGGAACCAAAAATAATGCACCCCATATTTAATTGTGCACCCGCCTCATGGAGATGAGGAGTACCGCGGCCAAGCAACAGTGGCCACAAACGCCTCCTTCATGAGTTAGGTCGGGACGTCCCCTCCTAAATTTTTTGAAGCAAACTTCCCCACCCCTGCGTTGGTGGGGCGGAGACGTCCCCGCCTCTACCGGATTACTATTTCAATGGAGAAACTCTTCATTTGTCCCCGCCTCGCATACTCCTCTCGATCCATCTCTTCATTGAGCTGGTTGTTGGCGTCGTGCGGGATCTTCATTCATCCATCCGCACCAAATTTTTGCGAGAACAAGTGCAAACTATGTCTTCACCCGGACATTTGGCCTAGGAGGAGCATGACAAGATCTGCGCACGAGCGAGGAATGCCCATCGGAAGCGGTTGCACGTTCTTCGTAATCCCGCGAAGTTGGCCTTTCGAGGTTGGGAAGACGTACATGAGCCATGGAGTTTTATGCTACCATTTATGGACAAAGACTTGCATAGCTCCCATGCTATTCACTACTTGATTTATTTTTTTCTTTAATGTTATGTGGTACATTCCTAATCTTTTGTGGGGCACTTGTGTTTCAAGTTTTTATTTAGAGAATTTGCACATCACATTCTACTAGAAGCTTATACTACCCCTTATGGATGGGGACTTGCATAATCTTTCAATATTTTTCCAATTTCCTATGTCAAGTGGTGCATTCATTTCTAGTCTCTTATGTCCGCTCCAAAACTAATAGGAAGCTAATAAATGTGCTCATTATTGGAGAGCATCCCGTCAAAGGACAATAGTCGTACTTTTCATTTAGCCTTCCTTCCTAGACATGATCTGCTTGTTATTTTAAGTGCGTCGCAATCTTGTCAGAACCAAAAATAGGCACCCTATATTAAAACCTCCACCCTCCTCATAGGACGGAGGAGTGCTTAAGCATCCAAAATGCCCCAAAGGCCTCCTCTTGGGTTAGGGAGACGTCCCAGCCCTTGCCCGGGTAAGGGCGGGGATATCTCCACCCTACCTTGATGGGGCGGAGATGTCCCCGCCCCTACCTGGGCAGAGGCGGGGATGTCCTCGCCTCCGTCCTCATGGAGCAGGGACCTCCCTGCCCTTGCCCAGATGGAGGAAGAGACGTCTCCGCCCCTTCACGGAGACGTCCCCGCCCTTGGCGCGTTAGGTCCCACCCGTTCTTACCTCGTAAATAAAAAGACCGGGGAGGGCCGTCTGTCCTCATGCTCGTCACCTTGGCCTCTATCCCTTGGACCTCAATTCAGTTTGAGCTCCTTGCGAGTCTACTTGGGTGGCAGGCGGCACTGGTGTGCGGTTAAGGTGATGTAAAAATTGGTTCAAGCAGTGCACCAGTGCTACTACAACTCATTTTTTCACTCAATTCTATATTATATCTAGCCCCGTATTTTGGCTTAGATGGGAGAAGCCGGGGGTATTTGGCATAAGCCGCGAATGCAATGGGAAGTCAAAGGAAGCAAACAAAAGAATGGGAACCTTGGTACAATTTTGGTGACAACGAGGGCAAAGTGAGTTGTGTTTTCTGCAACTTTACTTTTAGCTACAAACGTGAGCGTGTGTTTTCTCACTTTGGATATGGCGCCAAGTCTGAGCGGTCGATTTGTCGTAGCCTACCTCCCCATGTGCGACATCGATTTGCCAACTGTGGAAACATTGTTCCGCAAAGAATGATGGGCGAGGACATGTGTGGCGGAGATTGAGGTCCGACTGGTCCAACTGGTCCATCGAGGGCACCAACTGTTGACACTTCAAGCCAATCCGACACTCAAAATAATGTGGCGGGTGGGGTAACAAGTGGGCCTCGGGAAGCAGTGCCTAATTTCTTTGAAGGAAACGACCCTTCACATATGTCGGGTGGTCTTGCCGCCTCAAATTACACTAGATTTGGGCAACTACATCAACAACGGATGCTTGATGCTTTTAACATTGCAAAGAGGAAGGAACTTGATGAGAAGTGGGCGACCTTTTTCTATCAGGCGAATGTGCCTTTTAATGTGGCGCGAAATCAGGCGTTCATTGATGCGGTGAGGGCAACATCCGTGGCAAAAATTGAGTACACTCCTCCTTCATATCACCAGTTGAGGACTAATTTGATTGAACCTAAGAAGTTGCAAATTGAGAAAGAGATTGAAGCCAAAGTTGGTTTTGCAATCAAGAATTATGGGGTGTTGATATGCACGGATGGTTGGGATGATGTCCACCAAAGACCCTTCATGAATTTAATGATGTCGTGCCCCACTGGTGACGTATTCTTGGGGACAATAGACACCAGTGGTGAGAAGAAGTTCATGCGGAACATAGCAGACCAAGTGAAAGTTTACATTGAGAAGGTGGGTTCCAAGAATGTGGCATAGGTTTGTACAGACAATGCTGCCAACATGCTTGGAGCGATGGATGATATTATTTTCACATACCCGCACATTCACAAGTAGGGCTGCATGGCACATGCATTGGATCTCATGTTGGAAGATTGGGCGAAGGTCCAAGAATTTAAAGATTTAACAGAGAGGGCAAAGAAATTGTGCAAATATATTAGAAACCATCATTCGACAAGGGAGACACTTCGTGAGTTGAGTCCAAACCTGCATATTGTAGTGCCCACTGAAACCCGCTTGGCTTGTAATTTCCTTATGTTGGATGGATTGGTGAGACTCAAAGGAGTGTTGGAGCAGTTGAAAGACCACCCCTGTGTTGTAACCTACTTTGCAACCCTATGGAATAAACAGAATGGAGAGCAAGCAGCAACTGCTTCGCGTAATGTGGTGCACACTATCGAAGATGTGGCCTTTTGGCAACAATGTTAAAATTACGTGCACATGACTGGGGATGTTTTGAAGGCATTGCGTGTGTTTGATGGCCGCGAACCAGCCATAGGTCGTACGTGACTCGTGATGCATAATTTGCGAGAACACGTGTACACTTTGAGAGAGTCACCCTTTACTCTATGAACTGACATAGCATCCACTCTTGAGCAATCTTTTGATGCCCGGTGACAGATGGTTTTAGCGATGTTCACAACGCCGCGGCTCTTTTGAATCTGTACCTCAAGGATAATGTGGCGCTTAGGGCTGACGGAATCGCACAAAGAACATTGAATCGGGTTGTTCGCAAAATGATGGCGATAATGGACATCTCATATGACGACGTCCAATATGAGTTAACACAGTACGAGGAGGGCACAGGACCATATGGCCCTACCGAGGCATCTAACATCTGCCAGACAAAGCTTCTACTCCACCAATGGTGGGCCATGATCGTAGATAAGGCATTGTCTAAAATAATTGTTCGTATTCTAGCCCTTAAGTGTTCAGCTAGCTCTTGCGAACGAAATTGGAGTATGTACTCGTTTGTCCACAACAAGAGCCGAAATCGATTAGCGGCAGAAAAGGCTGCGTCATTGGTGTATATTTATACCAATAGCCGATGCCTTCAATAAAGACCAGGGGCCGATCCCGTTCGATGGTACGATGCGAATATTCACTTGGAGGATTCCGACCCAGATGCCCTAAGGCCGGTCCCGGTGGGTGAACCTAATCGTGAATTTGATGTGTTGATAGCCGAGGAAGAGGAGGAGCACAATATGGCAGCTCCCCGCACTCCGCTGGAGTATTGTGGACACCCTAATCTTTGGGCGGAAGGCGCCGATCACCTTGAGGAAACGAGAAACTATTACGGAGATAATGACAACGTGGAAGAAGAATTGGCTCAAGGTCATTGGGGACCTTGGAATCGAAGTCCTCGTCGTAGTCCTTTGCCTCATCTTCCTCAAAATGAGGGCTTTCATGAAGTGCAACCTTTGTCTACTTCCTTAGAGAGCGACATCCGAAACGTGACTAACCTTTAAGAGCCTTAAAAGGGGGGGAGGCAATGTCGGAAATGTTTGCAACGATGACGATTCCCTATCAAGTTATGGAGCTGGAAATAGAGACGCCAACAACAATGGAGCCAAAGAGAACGCAGTAAATATTGCAACTCAAAACAACCAAGGATCGGTTGAAAACCGGTATGGCCAAGGGAGCTTTATTGGAATAGGTGCATCAATTCGTAGCACTGGAGTCGTTCAAGGAGACTCTAACGCCAATGTTGTAAACACAACAATTGTAGGGACGGCTCCAAGAAATGAAAGGATTTTTATTCAGCGAAGGCGTTTTGACCCGGAATATGATGACCCGATTGATGCTTTTGCATTCATAGAGGACCTTGAGCCACAACCATCTCCAATTGTGGTGTTGCCTACTGTTATTAATGACCAGAATACACCAACGCCGCCTTCCCGGAATTCCTCTTCTCCTAGAACGGCGAATGCCATGTATAGACATTTCCAACAAAGTGTAGGCGTTGAGGGGACGGGTCTAAACACTTCCACTACTACTGCCAGAAATAGCAGACCCCCTTTGGCTGCTAGAGCTGTGCCAATTCATCCAATGGGTCAATATCAACAATCGAGTGGAAGGACTTATGCCCGTGGAGGGTCTAGAGGCCGTGGAGTGGCTAGAGGCCATGGAGGAAGAAACAATGGCGAAGCATCATCTTCAAGGCCTCATAGACGTCCCCTCCTTGGAATAGGGGCACAAGATCCAAACGTGGTTGTACAACCGTTTTTGGACACGTATGTTCTAGGACTCTCTTCATCAATTCTGACGTTTGTTGTTCCGAATTGAGCACTTCGTCCTACTTGCGGCCGAACCATAAATTACGACGGCAATGATCCTTACACACATCAACAAAAGAGATTCAAACGCTCGCATTGCCAAGGTTAAACAGTCATAGAGCTTTGCAATGACAACTCTGAAGTAGAGGGCTTTTGGACTGCGGATGGTAGCAATGGAGAATACGAATATGAGAGTGATGAAGGTGCTAATGATGCCAACCATCCGGATAGCGATGAGGCATGAGACGATGATGATAGCGTCCTTCTAGATGCGGTGATGGGTGGCCCGTCCACCGAAGGAGTGCGCAAATCGGGTTGTTTGAATAATTAAGGGACAAAAAAAGTAGCTACGTATGTGTACGCGAAATCAAGAGAGTTGTAATAATTCATAGAAGAAGCTAGGAGATTAAAAAGTTTCTTAGATAACTAGTGCCAATATTACTAGGCTTGGAAGTATGAAATCAGGGCATTGTTGTTATATCGTAAAATGTTTAAATATAATAGAATTATTTTGCTTCCAAACATTAAGGTCTTTTCTCTCAATGATGCAGGAGCGGGGACGCTAGTGGAACTATGCGGAGGCTATGTCTACTCATGCCCTTCGTCCAAGCAGAGACCTGGATGCACGCAAGTTATGGCCAACTCTAGCGACCTTCACGCAAAACGGAGACGACTACACAGTTTGTTTGAACCCATTTGAGCTGGATGTTGCATATACCATTGGCACGTGCCGGTGCTTATACTACCTAATGTGCCTTCTAGGTGGACTCTTTACACGTAGATTTTGCGCAAAGTGTAGAGCACCATTTCATGAGCGCTTCTATGATTTGTTTGGCCTCACCTTCTACATGCCACCTAGTTGGGCATAGAAACCGGAGACTATATAAGGGATGGCCTATGCCCATAGGTAGAGAGAAGATTTGGTGTGGAGTTGGCGTGCATCATTGCACCAACTACAGAAATCCATTGTAAGCTTGCAAATCGATTGGAAAAATGGCTAGGAAAAATTGTGCGAGTTTGCAAGAAGCTCATATCGTGAACCAGTGCAGTGGATGTTGGATGATTAAAACTTCTTCTATCAAGTCATGGGCAAACATTGGGATGCTATGCGAAATCGATTCTAATTTGGACGACGTCTTGATATTTGGTTTTTTTAGCCATGGCTAAAGGAAGGGCTACCCGGACCAACAAGGGCTCAACGAAGACCCGGAGCATCTATGTGACTCTGACCATCCAAAGGGTCTTGCCGGTCATCCCGACTGATCCGCAAAAGCGTAGAGTCCTTAAGAATTTTCTTAGAGTTATGGGATGCCAGGGATTGTTGGACGCTGCATGGGGCGTCAAGGATGAGCAGGTGGTGACAGAGCAGATTGGAGCTCCGGACGGAACATTTTGGGCCCATTCGGAAACCTAGTGCGCTGGAGTGGCAGAGCACCTACAACTTCAAAGACAAAACGGTGAAGGTAGCGGAACGGAGGGACGAGTACTTGGAGCAAGAGTTTACTAGAGACGTGGACCCCAAGGATGGTTTCAACGCTGAAGATCTGCACCATGAAGATGCGCAAATCGTGGACCGATTTCTCAATCCTATCTTATGTCTGGAGAAGCCTAAGCAGGTCGTCTTCAAGTGGGCAGCGACCTTTCTTGGAGCGCTCAGAGGGGTGATCTCAATCGATTGGGCCTCCTTGATAAACGACATGGTTGATCGGATGATCAAAAGCCTCTGGAAGGTAAAGAAATCCAGAATTCCTCTTCCCTCCTACATCGTCCACCTTTACGCTCACTACAAAGTGCTGACGCCTCCGGAGCAAGACGCCTATGAAGAGCTCCGGAGCATCCAGAATTATGGAAGGGCAGAGCCGGTCTCTGAAGAGAAGGAGGAAACGAAAGTTTCAGCACCAACTCCAGTCACCCATACCGGGAAGAGAAGTCGATCAGTGCAAAGGAAACCCAAGCCGACCAGTCCGAACGAGCAAGATGAGACGCATGAGAGGTCGAAAGCAACCGGGTTAGCACCAAGACGAGCCCGGGTGGAAAAGGCGGAGCCTTCTAGACTCATTTGAGTACCCGGCCTTGATATCATGGAGCTCCTCCACCATGCGGCTTAGAGCACTGCCCTGATCAACCAATTGCACGCAGACGGCCTAGCTGTCATCGATCAAATTATGCAAAATTTGGGAGTCGAGGATCTGCTCAATATTGTCCCTCGGATTGAGAAGCTCAAGCACAACGCGCTTTGGCTATAGACAGTGGAAGACCAACAAGCTACAATCATTTGAAGTCGGGTCAAGCTCCAGAAACAGCTAAACCAGGCAGAGACGGCGTTGGCTGTAGCAGAGGAAAAGCGAAAGGAGGCCAAGGATCATGCAAATGCCTTGGCCCAGGCTTTGGCAGAAGTCCGGACGGCGCTTGACTTCCCCGCCGTCAACCAACCCTTCCTCTTCACGGGGCGGTTAGAAAAAGAGGACAAGCTGGACCAGGTGCAGATCATCCGGTTCCTCCACGATCAGAACCAAAAGATGGAAAAGAACTGGGTCTGGATGCAAAAACTGGTGGGGAACATGCCTTCGAAAGGGCCAGAGACTTAAGGTACCCAAGCACCGGATGATATGACTACCCAAGTGCGGGTCACGACCACTCCGGATGTGGTAGGGCCTTCAGAAGTACATCCGGAGAGCTCAAGAAAGCAAAAAGAGGTTTTGACAACTCCAGAACTTGCTTCATCTATTAGCTGGAGTAACTACACCCTGCTTAGTACGAGAACCCTCAAGGTGCTAGAGAAGATGCTTCCGGAAGGACTCTCTCTGGGGACTCATCCTTCCTTTTGCGTGACGCCTACCTCACCAACTGCAAGCCGCTAGAAGACTGCGTCCTCAATGAGAAGACGTTTGTTGGAGGAACCTTCTAGCCCAAGTGCGAGCTTCCGGGACTTCCTCAAAAGATCTGATGGGTTGGCGGTGGACTCAGCAATGAAAGAAGTTCCAATGACGGAGTCGCCACTTACAGCTCCCGGATCCGGACCTCAAAGCCAACAACCAGAAACAACTTCTGCGGGAATGAGCATCGGAAGGGTAGTGGTGTAGGAATCTTCTAGGCGTAGGGGCCTTACGCTCAAGGGTGCTTAGAACACCTCCTAGTTAGATTTAGTCTTAGCGTTAGGAAATTTTTAGTTACGTGGTTTAGTAGCGATTGACGATGGGGCTCCAAATGCATCCGGCTATCAAACACTCGACTAAGAAATTTCATACCTGCTTAAAGGTTTAGGAAATTGTAAATCCGGATCCGAGATCCATAATTTTTGGATCTGAGCACGGAATTAATGGACTTCTAGGGATTTAGGCCTTTTTGCTGTTAGAATAAGATTTTCCAGATTTCTCACGGATAAGATAGACTTTAATTTAGGAAACTTAGCTAGTATTAAGTAGATGAATTTCAGGAAGCTCATCATCTTGTTTTTCTTGTTGAGAACGTTTTCAACCTATCATTATGTTGTTTATCTCAAACTTCTGGTATTAACTGTTTTTTTTTTGAGGAACTAATCTATTGTGGTTGTAGTATGGTGATTTAGTCCTCTTGTAGTGAGCGTTAGAGTGTTTGTATTTGATGTAATCGGTTGGAACTTGCACTATAAGAACGCCCGGAAGAGGTGGAGAAGAGTTTAGGGAGAACTCTAACATCTTTAAGGGTCCAGAGGTAGCCAAGAGGGGAAGAGACATATTGCAGAGGTGTACCTGGTAGTCTCTAAGGCACGGAAGATTCGTGTGAACCCGGATTGAAGTTGAGGCCGATCACCTCCTACAATAGAGAAAAAGCATGATGTGTATGTCTAGAAGGAAATCCTCTTGCAGATTGTAAGGATCACTTAGTAGAACCACCATAGTACTAACCGAAATGTCGTTGTAGTCCGGATTTGCCTCTGTGTGACCGCGTCTAGAAGGCCATCCAGATGTTGTGAGAACGTGATTCCAGCAGCAACAATCGTCTACCGGTAAGCGAAGTACGGAGAGTGGGTGTCTAGCCACTTAAAGTTACAAGGCACTGGGTGTCTACCCAGTTTAAGTCACAAGACAGTGGGAAATCCGGCCACTTACACAAACACAATTAGTGGCCTTTCGATCACTTGTTTAAACCGTCCAATAGACTCTCTGAGGAGGAACAGAGATAAATAAAACTTCCTCATAGCTGTTCGAAAATTAGTTCCGGAAGCTATTGTCAGGATTGTCTACATAGACGGACAGGGGCCCAAAGACAGCGGACGGACGGACAGTAGGATGGACGGACAGGACGGACAACACTTTTTGGTGGACAGTTGCGTGTAAAAAAAAATTACAAACCCTACATCAAATTTTCAACTTACCCCCTAGAAAACACGTGTGCCAACACGTCAGACCGCTTTCCACGTCACATCATAGGGTCGAGTGCACACCTAGAAGGGTCGGGCGCGTACCTAGAAGGGCCGCGTGCATACCAAACAGGGTCGCGTGCGTACGCTTAAAAAAAAATAAAAAATTGTACGCGCCCAGCCCTTGTAAGCATGTTCCCTACCTTTGAATCGGGCGCGTGCGTACAAGGGCTGGGCGCATACCATCAAGGGCTGGGCGCGTACGAACAAAGGCCGCGCGCGTACGCAAAAAAAAAAAAAAAAAAAAAATTTTTTTTTTTTTGCACACACCAAGCCCTTGTAAGCATGCGCCCGACCTTTTGGATGGAGCGCGTATAGACAAGGGCCGCGCGCATACCAAAAAGGGTCGCGCGCGTACCAAACAGGGTCGCGCGCGTACCAAATAGGGCCGCGTGCGTACGCAAAAGAAAAAAAATTTTTTTTTTTTTTTACACATTCCCAGCCCTTGTAAGCATGCGCCTTACCTTTTCGATGAAGCGCGTACGTACAAGGGTTGGGCGCGTACAAACAAGGGTTGAGGGCATACGATCAAGGGCTGCGCACGTTCCAAACAAGGCCGCGCGCGTACGCCAAAAAAAAAATTTAAAAATTTAAAAAAAAATTGTACGCGTGCGGCCCTTTTAAGCACGCGCGGCGCCCCTTAAGGTACGCTTTGGCCCCTTGATGTACGCGCCCGGCCCCGTAAGATACGCGCCGGACCCCTATAGGGACGCGCCCGTCCCCTTAAGGTACGCGTCCGACTCCTTCTGACTCCTTCAAGCATGAGTGGAAGCTCTTTAAGTATGCGCCCGACCCTTTTCAGTACACACCCGACCCCTTTAGGTACACGCTCGAGCCTTTAGATACACGCCCAACCCCTTTTTGGTACGCGCTTGATCTTTTCAAGTACACGCACGACCCAATGGGTGCACGCCCAACTCTTTTTAATACGCGCCCGACTCTCATTTGGCAAACGCGCGCGCGCGACCGAATGGGTACACGCTTGAGATTATGGGGCAAACAATCGAAAGAGGATCACACATTAAAGGGTCGAGCCCACAACTTAGAGGATTGCGCGTGTGTGCTCTCGAGGGCCGCACACTCTTTTAAATTTTTTAATCAATTTTTTTATAATATTTAAGCATAAGCGCCTCTACCGCACGCGCGACCCTCCAACTTGCGAACTCGACTCTCATGTGTGTAATCCTCTTGAATCGCTTGCCCCATAATCCCCTCCTCTTTCCTCCCTCCTTTTTCACTAATTTGCCCTCATTCCTTATCTACCCGCCCGCTGTTATTTTGTAGTGACCCGCCTTTCTTATATAGTCGCATGCCTCCTTGCACACTTATCAATCTCCTTTGCATACACATCTATGGTCAACACAAATACAACTCGCTCTCTACTATTTTGTGTTTTTTAAATTCCATTATCTCGTTGAATTATTGCTAGTGGCATAATGAAGATGTGGACCATGTATAAGCCTCATTCCTCCTTGTGCCCAGCTTTTCTAAGCTTTTGTCCACCCTTTATATATATAATGTTTATTCCTTTTCACCAATATCATCTATTGTCTTTTTTTGATTAAAAGCGTCATCATTAACTATTATTGATTTCAAAGATTATCAAGGTGTATATATCTTTTTATTTACTTTTGGCAATCATGTACACAAAATCATTTATATTTGGCCATGGGCTATGGCCTTTTTAATTAACAAGGATTGCAACAATTGTTCATGTAATAATTGAATCAAATATTGTAAATGTCATTATAGACTCTAATTTCTTTTCAACCATAGAATGTGTCTTGTGATCTTGCTTTTTATTTTAAGCAATTGACACAAAATTAATTGTAATGATACTAAGAAGAAGTTGATGCATTCAAATGTAAATGTAAATGTCGTATATGCATCTTCATACCTTATACAACTTGCTAAGGTTTCATTGATATATCTAATTATATATCTCAATCACAATTTCTAGTTTAAGCATAGTAAGCATAATGTAAATAATTTGTTTAAGAACTTCAAGTATTTGAATGTCCTTACTTTACTAAGTATTTGAATGTCCTTACTTTCTTTTTAACACATTTTATGGTTAAAAAGAAATAAGAGTCTATAATGACATTTACAATATTTGATTCAATTATTATATGAACAATTGTTGCAATCCTTGTTAATTAAAAAGGCCATAGCTCATGGCCAAATATAAATGATTTTGAATACATGATTGCCAAAAGTAAATAAAAAGATACACACCTTGACAATCTTTGAAATCAATAATAGTTAATGACGACACTTTTAATCAAAGAAAGACAATAGATGACATTGGTGAAAAGGAATCAACATTATATATATAAGGGATGGACAAAAGCTTAGAAAAGGTGGGCACAAGGAGGAATGAGGCTTATACATGGTCCAGATCTGCATTATGCCACTAGCAATAATTCAACGAGATAAAGGAATTTTAAAAACACAAAATGGTAGGGATGAGTTCTATTTGTGTTGCCCAGCCCTGGTAGGTACGCGCGCGTACCTATTAGGGCCGCGTGCACACGCCAAATTTTTTAATTTTTTTTTTTTAATTTTTTAATTTTTTTTTTGCGTAGTTGCCTAGCCCTTGTATGTGAGCGCCCGATCCCAAAGGTCGAGCGCATGCATACAAGGGTTGGGCGCGTACAAAGAAAAAAATAAAATAAAATAAAATAAAAAATTTGTTGGAGGTTTGCGCGCGGCCCTGTCTAGTACGCGCGCAACCCTTGTTTGTAAGCGCCCAGCCCTTGTACGTACGCACCCAATCCAAACGGTCGCGCGCAGGCTTACAAGGGCTGGGCGCGTACAAGAAAATAAATAAATAAATAATTTTTTTTAATTTTTTTTATTACCCGGGCGGCCTTGTCAGGTACGTGCGCGGCCCTCTTAGGTACGCGCCCAACCCTTGTTCGTATGCGCGCGACCTTCTTGTCTACGTGGGAACGACAAAGGAGCGGTTTACTTCAAGAAGCTTTTCACGACTATTAAGTGCCTTCTGGAGGAATATTGAACTGAGGACTTGCAACAACAAAGAGCGACTAGAGAAGAGCCTAATGAATTGAGAACATATTCTGTCTACTTTAAAGTGGCTTGATTAAACCGACCCCTTGCTTGCGCACATGCATGCGCCTAACCCATGAATCCGTCCGCGCCTAACCATTAAAGGTTGTACGCGCACATCCCATACCTGTGCGCGCGCCCCCTGACACCACGTGCTCAGTGTGGATAGGCACGCGCTTGTCCCAGATTAGCACATGCCCACCTTATATAATGACGCGCCCGCCCTAAATCCATATGCGAACGACCCGGATTTGGATGTGTTAGCCCTGGATAATTTTGCGCCCGGCTCTATGCCACGCGCGCACTCTCTCTTATTCACGCGCCTGATCGCCCTATGTGCGCGCGCGGCCCTAGATTCTACGCGCCTGATTCCAAATCGTACGCGTGCAGCTGCTAATCGTACGTACTTGGCCTCAAGAGAATGCGCTCGGTCCCCATACGGCATGCACTTAAACCCCATGGCGCGTGCTCGCCTGCTCGCAAGTCTAAATAGTGGGTCGCGCCCAACCTATCTCACTAAACTCAATTTGAAAATTGTGGCCTTCAACTATCATTATAAGGTGGTTGATTGCGTGATCATCGATTGGAGCTCCAGAATTGCACACTAATGATGTATTGCATCACATTGGTTTAGGGTTTGTAGTAATTAATATCACTAACTTGGATTATTTCAAAATCCAACGTGGTAATTTTATTTTGTATTTTTTAGCTAGAGCTAAACTTAACGGATATTTTGGTAGATTTTTTGAATTTTTGCACTATGGAAAGTGAGAGTGAGCCAGAAGCTTAGCAGTAGCCACCGATGTCCAACTCGCAGAGGAAGAAGGAGAAAGACAAGGATATGCCAAGGCACAGGAAACTCCAGAGGAAGTGGATGCACGTGTTCAATAATCCAACGAATCTTGCATTCCCAGGTTGGAAAGATGAGCCATTGCGATGGTCTCTCCTCACTTGCAAAGATTACATCCAGTGGTGCCACTTGTCAAAATTGTTTGCTCTACATCGCCATCTGATAAATTGTCGCAGAAACAAGGCAAATTTGAAGTATTGCTCTAATGAGCAGTTCCGAACTCGGGCCCTCCAAGCGCACCAATACTTATACGAGCTTGAATTCATGCCTCGCAATGACTGTCTACTCTATCTTGCTTGCATGGTTTATGCTAAGCTCATTCTCTATAAGCGAGAATGTGTCGTAGTCACCACTTCCAACTTCAGGCATGTAGCATCTGGGTCCGGAAGTACAGCCGTCAATGCTCACCGAGAATTATCAGACACAATAAGCTTAAATTCAACGTTTCCAAGAAGAGATTCAAACGACAAGCTCCAATCGAGTGAAAAAGTTGACATTATCACGAAACAAGCAGTCGTGATAGAAGAGCTGCGTCATCGCGATGGCTACACTTTCCGTGAGCAAAACTTAGAACAAGCTCCACATGTTTATGGCCATTCTCAAGCTGTTGCGAACTAGGCTAATATTGGCGGTGTTGCACATAGTCTGAAAGAGACAATTCTTGACAGTCTAATTGGCAACATTACTAGTTGCTTGCTAGAAACCCCGTCGAGACCACAATATCATCACTTCGCAAGCCATCCATCGATTTTTTTCTACCAACGGTGATTGTTATAGCACAACCATTTGTAGATCCCATCGGCCGTTAGAAGCATTAGAGGTGATTAAAGTCAACCCAAGGAATTTCTAGGAGCATGGGAGGTGCACATTTAAGGGTGTCAACTTTGTAAATGTTTACATTTGCACTTTTGCACTTTTAGACTTTGTCCATACACATAATACATAGTATACAATCCAAATGGATAGCCCTGAAATTTAAGTATTCTCCGTGTGTGCACACCGCCTTTATATATAATACATAACCCCTATAGGTAGCCCTGAAATTTGACTATTGTAGGTGCAAAAGTGCATATTGGAGTCTAAAAATGGCTCGTTTGATTGAGGTACACTAGTGCACATTGGAAGTTAGAAGTTAGTGATGAAGTGCAAATATGACAACATATAATGGCGAGAGTGCTAAAGTCATTGACAAGTTCAAAGGTAAGAACTTCAATCTTTGGAAGTTCAAGATAGAGATGATGTTGGCATAGGTGAACCTTTGAGAGATTGTGGATGACTCTGAGGACCCTTCATCCAAAGACAATGATCCAAAGGTGAAGTGGACTATAATTGGCGTGTGAAAAAGGTCCGCCATTGGCCTCAATTTGCTAGACAACCAACTTGCCCACATTAAGAGTTCCAAGGGTCGGCGGAAGCATGGAAGACTTTGAACAACACCTACGAAAGGAGGAGCTTGTCCAACATCCTCTTCATTTGCCGCAAGTTCTTCACAATCAAGATACAAGAGGGAGATGATTTATTGAATAATGTCAACAAAGTGAAGGCACATGCGAATCAACTCACTTGCTTGGATGTCTCGATAAGAGAAGAAGATGTTGTCATGACCTCAAATTGGACCACATTCCAAGTCCATGTGTAAGTAGATCATGATTTTGGGCGCCACCAAACACATGACACTTCATAAGCCAGCAATTGACACATATGAGGAAATTACTCATATTGTGCATTTGGCTGATAATAGTGTGGTAAAGGTTGTTGGGGTCGGATCTATTATTGTCGAAGTACTTGTGAGGGGTTGCTCTAAGAGGTTTAGAATCAATGACGTTCTCCTTGTGTCCAAGTTGCAAGCGAATTTGCTCTCGGTGAGCAAACTTGTGACAAGTGGAATGAAGGTGATATTCAAGGTGGATGGATGTATGTTGAGGGCACCAAACAAAGATGTTCTTGTGGTAGCACCTCGTAAAGGCAATCTGTATCAAGCAACTATCACAAAAGTGTTTGAGGTGGATGCGGCCAACGTGGCACAATAATCAACAATGAGCGTTGGATTGGAGCTTTGGCATCGTCCACTTGGTCATTTGGACATGAAAAGTGTGCATTTACTAGAAAGCGTGGTAGGTCACATGACTCTTGACAAAGATGAATTATCAATGTCATTTTGTGAAGGATGCCTGCAAGGCAAATAACATAGGGCACCATTTCCGAAGGATGATTCTTGACAAAGATGAATTATCAATGTCATTTTGTCACGCTGTCCTTCCAGTTTCCCACTTCCTCTCTCTCACTCTCACTTTGTCTCTCTCGTCTCTCTCCTCTCTCTCTCGTCTCTCTCTCCCATTTTTGCTGTTGGTTTCCATGTTCTCCAAGCTCACAGCTTCGGATAAGGTTCAGTTTACTCTGGGCGATTCCGTATTCGATTTCAGAGTGTAATTTTGTGGCTCTTTTGCAAGTGTGAGTGTAATTCTGTGGCGCTTTTGCAAGTCTGAGTTTCTTCATGAGGGTAGGGTCTGTAGAAGCAAAACTAGATGGTTTTTGGTTTAGCCTCCAGCAGCGTGCGATTTCTGTGGGTGGGACTTCAGCAACCGCGTCGTTACAAAAGGGTGCAGCGATTGAATTCCTTTGAGAGGTAAGACTGTTAACTAGTTTTTTATATTCTCCTAGGTTTGCACCATCTAGTTTTGCTTCCACAGCTCAGAAGCATAGGTAATGCATTTAGATTTGCGACACTTATAAATGCACACAACGGTCAATACTATGACAATTGTTGCTTTTTTATCTCAATTTGAATTAATTGTTGCATTAGTATGTCAAATTGGCTTCTTGTAACAGTGGTTCTGATCTTATTTTTCTTGCGCGCAGTGCTTCGTAGATAGAAGAATGGCGGACGTGGTGCCAGACCTGATTGAGCGGCGGGAATGGCTGAATTTGTAAGTATCCATAACCTCTCCATCAAGATGAAATAGGATCTAGCATGCATAGTTTTTTAGAATTATCTACAAAAGTATCAGTATGCAAAGCAATGTTGCAATTTCATTTCATTCGATTGCATTCCAGCACGCCGCTATGAATGTACATGTTATGGTAGAAATAGAGATACGGTACACTATACGCACGATCCCTACATAGGATCATCCACTGTAATCGACGGATCCTTTGATCTAAAAGGATTAATGGATCCTCCGATTACATGGATTGCTGGACCCCATGATCCTCTGAGATCAATGGATCCACCGATCACTTGGAACTAATGGACTCATCGATCCTCTAAGATCGATGGATCCTCCGATCTTCTAGGATGTTGGTCTCTTTGATCATCTAGGATTGATGGATCCTTCAATCCCCTTGAATCGATGGATCCTCCGATACCCCGGGTTCGTCATATACTATGTCATGAGATTGATTGATCCATCGATCTCTCGCATATGAATCCTTTTGCCCCATTCATCACTATCCATGATAGGCATTTTTGGATCAGTGGATCTCTCGATCGTTGCAGATCGACGGGTCAATTTATCGTTCGAGTTTTCAATAGTGGATGATGAGTGTTAAAGTAGATTTTTTCGGACTGATCGAAAGATCCATCGATCCCGCTAGGCAGTCTCGTTGAACGATGTCATGGTGTCCTCGTATTTTCACTGGTGATTATACGGATCTTAATCATATCAATGTGGTTCTTCGAATGCGCAGGGCTAACTTGATCCCAACGGATTCCGTGAACCTGGAATGGTGCCCTGTGAAGCTATACATGGCGGTCAGTTGTGGACTCAAGAAGATGAAGTATGATGGGCCTGAAGACCCAGCGGTGTTTTTCATGGCTGATAATGTCTACGAATGGGGATCGGCATGGAAGCGAGATACCGCGAAGGAGAGAGTTTGCATTGCGCCCGTTCTCCTTATAAACAACCAAGAATCGCCAGCCGGAGATCCCATATCGCTCACGACAAAGAACCTTGAGGTGGTGAACCTGGTGAAATCCGACTTTGTCAACATGTACCACCTTGTCATTAGCGAGTTCGTGACGAGTTCCGGATATTCGAGGGTGTATGGCCTTGTAATGAATTCCCCTACTTTGAGCCCCAAGTATTGCACGACGGTGAAGGATTTCGGATTCCCAATCGGGCGTAGAGGACCCGATGATCGATCTATTCAGACTGGGTGGGCCGAGCTCCGGGCCCAGTGCAAGGCGGCCAACGAGAGCGGAAAGAAGACTACTCCTCCCACACCCCCAAAGAGTCGGAAGAGGCCATCATTGACTAGTACTGCAATGCAAGGGGAACCCTCTAAGAAGAAGCCGCAGCGGAAGAAGTCAGATCCGAAGGAAGAGGGGATGACATTAGCAAAAGTTGTGCAGTTGTCACACACAACGGTGGCTAAGTACTCTTCGAAGGACCTTCAACAAGTTAAGGAGCTATACGAGAGGGAATTTGGGGTCCTCCATATATTTGGCCGGCGTCCATACAAGGTTGACGATGCCGGTTCCGACATGGTAGTGGATATATCTCACCTTCACAAAGCACCGGGCACTGTGGTGGTGTATCGACCACTCGATCCGCATTGACTTACTCAACTCGTTAACCAAAAGAGGACTATGTATTCCTTCTAGGCATCATTGCAGCATGTATATGTGATGCCACTGCGGGGACCTCCGCGGCCCAACGACTATGATTTGGCACTGGCGGATTACTTCTTGGAGAAACCCAAGAAGGAGGACATCAATGAGGATATGCATTTCTACATAATTGGTGGCCAACATTGTGTAGCGGCACACAAATTTCTCATTGAAGAAGGAACTGTCAATCCTGGAGACGTAAGGGATGCTAGTAGCTTTTGCGTCACAATTGTGTGGACAACACCCGACAAATTTTCGACCCTAATTTACTACTCGAGGGTTCTAAACTAGGACCTCGCTGGGAATCAAAGCAAAGGTAATCATCTCAGATAGCTTGAAAGTGCGAGGAAGAGCAGGATTGATGCGGGAAGCCCAAGCCGTCTATTCGTGGCACACCAGACACCGTTCAGTTCAGGGTAAGTCGTTTCATTTCTCTTTATGGCTGTAATATTGGGTCACTCTTGATCGAAGGATCTTTTGATCCCAGTTCTCTGTTTTGGATTCTGAGGCTTTGTTTCTGTGCAGATGTGGGTGGAGAAACTTGGCGCAATATTCGCTAGAGCAGATAAGAAGCTCGAAGTGGAACAACACGGTGGTCAGCCTAAACTTCCACTTTTGTACGTGTCCGACGCCCTCTTTGGAATGTGGAAGAGTATGC
Source organism: Bryoerythrophyllum caledonicum (assembly GCA_963971425.1). NCBI lineage: Eukaryota > Viridiplantae > Streptophyta > Bryopsida > Pottiales > Pottiaceae > Bryoerythrophyllum > Bryoerythrophyllum caledonicum. Next base: position 50,306,951 of record OZ020514.1, on the reverse strand, counting down.
AGGATAGCTGGATTGAAGGACTGCTTCCCAACTCGTTCAGGAAGTATTCAAGTTTTCCAGGCGCTGACGAGGACGATGACGACAAGGAATACGATGCGGGAAGTTCGGCAAAGAAGAAGAGGCTGGCTGCAAAGCGATTTGCCTCTCGAGCTCTGAAGCAAAACGATTTGCAACCACTATACTCGATGTGGGATAGCAAGATTGAGACAATGGCCAGGATGGTGATTGCAAAGGCGATTTCGATCAAATCAACAAAATCGCTCGAGAAGCCAGCCATTCTTCCTGGACTCCGCGACCAGTGTCTCGTTGAGAAGAAGTTCCGGCTTCTGAAGAATGAGATGATGCACTACTTCAGAAAGAAGCCCCTGCCAGCGAAGACAATCAAGGAGTTATATTCGGAGGAGGAGTACATTGAGCTTGCCGGTGAGCTGAAGGTATTCGACAAGATACTCCAAACATGGCATGACAGACTCTTGAAGGACGATGGCGGATGTCAGTTCTTCAAGAAGCGGGGGTCTAACTTGAACCCCTCTAGCAAGTCGGAGAACATTGCCCCGTTGTTGAAGGCCATATTTGATCAGCAGCGGACACTTAGCGCCGCTGCTTCAGTGGACGTGGTTGTCGAGCCGTCTTTTGGGCCCACGTTTGTAAGCCAATTCAAAGTGAAGCAGATGGTGAGGAAATCAGGGGATGTTGAGAAGATCCTTAGAAAGGATTCCGTCCTCAAGTGGATTGAACTGGATGCGACGGTTGTGTTTGTCTACTGCTTCATCAATCGCGAGACACAAGGAGTTTGATGGAGTATCACAGATCAAGTGAACCGAACTCTGGGTGCTATGGAGTGGAAAGATTCACAGAGGTTCAAGAGGGCTCTGAATCCTGGGGTATTTAATACTGACCGGGATGGAATGGTGGAGTTGACAAATGTGGTATCGGGGAGGGGCAAGCTGATTGTGCAAACACCGATCTAGGATTTACCTCTACGGTGTATATCACGTCAGAACCAGAGGGATTTATAACGCCTCCAAATCCAGAGCCCACCTTAGGCTTGTTCTTCAACTTCCTCTATGGTCAGACTCTTGATACCAATGCGGAAATCAACTTCCGGTCATTTTTTGGAAATGATATGCCATACCAGCATATGATATCCGCATCGGATTTTAAGGATTCTCCTAAAGAGTGGGCATAGAAAGGCAAGGCCAATTTTAATATCTATGCCGTTAACCAACTAATTAGCACACTTGGGCGGGCCGACACTGTCATTGTCAACGTCGGTGGAGGGACTTCTATCACCTGGGTTGGCCTGGTAATATCATTGGAGGATCCTTTGATCTCATCTCCTTCTCCTTATGTTTCATAGCAATATTCTGATCTATATGTTCCTTGCACGCTTGCATCTCATTCGTGGTCTGGTTTTTCTGCTCGCAGACAAAAGGCGCACAGGTCATCGAGATCGTCAATTCCCTGGACAATGAGAGAGATGCCCTGCGTAGAGCTCTTGAAATATGGGACTCTCGATTGGTTCTTAACCTTGTTGTTCTCCCACCATCTTCACCGGCTTCGAAGAAGCAGAAAACTCCGACGAAGAAGAAGGAGAGACACATGAGAATGACAACGCGGCAACAAGAGGCGAGAAGTAAGAGGACTCTTGACTTCGATGCCCCAAATGCAGGGACGGCCGGTTATGACGAATCCGACGAAGATGAAGGCCGCCGATGAGGCTCTGACTTGGGGCCGGACGAGACGTATATGCCATCAGAGTCTGAGGAGGAGCATGGCGGGGAGGAGTGTGAGGAAAAGAAGATTGATGAGCATGACTCAGACAAGGACTCTGTTGAGTCGTCTGAAGAACATGGGGGCCATGATCATGGGGGCCGAGAACATGGGGGCCAAGACGAGGTGGAAAACATTGAGATTCCGCGAGAGGCAGGAGAAGATGTGGGGGATGAAGATGAACAACCGCTTCTGATGCGCCAAGGAAAGGCTCACCGGGTCAACAACAAAGGAGACAATGATGCAATCTCTAGTGTGCAAACCACTAACACTGTATGATACAATAACTACCTCCTAACTTTGTCTGAACCAGACATAAAACAATTTTTTGGATGTTGTAGATAATTTTTGTAATGGATGGTAATCTCTTCATGTCTATTTCTTGGTATTCTATGTTTTCATTTCTGATACCCCTCCTTCTGCAGGCATTTCAAGGTGCAGATGATCGCCGCATGTGTGCATCCCCTTCGGATCCTCCGGTAATGATTCACATATCACTACTTCTCAAATCGGTTAATTGGATCGAAGGACCCGTCGATCTCTTTCATTGGGGTCTTCGTTCTTGATATATATAGTCTGTCAGTGAGTCGTGACTTGGTCCTCAGTTAGACAGTATCATCAAAGGATCCTTTGATCTCCGTGTGTCTCACCTACGATGCATGTTTTAATCAGGTTGCCATCGCGGTAAATAGGCCGTATGTTTTGCCCGATCTAGAGTTGTTTCAACTAGATTCCCACTATCGCCCAGCTTTATTGTTTAATGACAGATTGGCGTTTGTAAATCCCAACTAGGACGACAAACTTACTGATCGTTACTCATGGGCGCAGCTTCCTGGTTCCAAATACTATACCCCTGGATCCCTCCAATCTGGGCTCTCCACTCCAGCTTCGGCACAGTATCCCAGCATTGTCCACGTCTCTCCAAGGCGAGATATCCTGCATGTCCACCATGAAGACGAAGGGCCTAAAGAGGTTGAAGAGGAGGACAAGGAGAAGGTAGAGAAGGAAGACGATGAGCCGGAGGTGGATGTCCTCGAGGATGATGTTAAGAGAAGAGCAGAAGCTGATGAGCGGAGACAGATTGAGGAGGAGTAGTTGGAACAGGAAGAAGTGGAGTGGGCTGAGAGGCCTTGGTGCTCGCCCAAGCCCACAGTGACTAATTTTGGTAACAAGCGGGGTTCTCAAACTAGAGTTACTTGCAAGATTGTACGTAATCCAGTTCCACCCGGCAATTTTGAGCCTTTAACATCCGGCCCTGTAGCAATGGAGTTGGATGTAGTTGAATCTCAGCCTTCTTCCAGCCTGGCAGTGGAGTCTATTTCTGACCCTCCGCAAAACATAGCAAAGTCACTGGCCGCAACAACTTTGGCAAATCTGGTTGACATGTTGCCAATTCCAGTTTCTCAAGGTCTTCACCTAGCAGAAACAACTCCTATGCCTATCAATGCAACCGAGGAAGAGGTTCATCATGGCGTATTCCAAGATGCTAGCGAAGATCTTCTAGCCTTCAGCCCTCCTAGAATTATTCCAAGGTCGTCTGTAGCTGATGTTGGTGGAATGGGTGAATCATCCGCTCCTCCTATTGGTTTGACATCCTCTACAAAAGGTGAGTTTCATGTCCGTTCTTCTACTTCACTGTCTTCAGTTCCTGGAATGTATATGACTTGCTCAAAGGATCCTCCGATCGCCATGCGCCTCACTCATGCTTGCATGTTTGCTTAACCGCAGGAGTAGTACGAGGAGATACTTGGCCTGCATCCCCCCGCGATTCAAAGGTAAGGCAACCGAAGTACACTGTTGTCCTCGACTTGAATGGATTTTTTATTTATAGGACTTCCCCGCCGCATAGTAGTATTCCTAGACCCGACTGTCGTCTCTTTCGAGAGTGGTTGCACAAAATTGCTAATGTTGTGATATGGAGCTGTGCGATGAAGACAAATGTCGATAGCATGTTAATAGATGCCCTCAGGAACTCCCGCCTGAAGCCAATTGACCTTTTAGTTATGTCCCAAGCTGATACTACAATGTCAACCTTTCCTAGAAAGGAGAATCCATCCAAACGATACATGCTGAACGACCTCAGGAAACTCGCTCGGCTTCATGATCACGTGGACATTGATCTGACTTTGCTCATAGACGACAGTCCGGAGAAGAACCTCCTCAATGGCGAGTTCAATGCTATACATCCTCGTCCTTAGAGTGGTGATTTGAAGGATATGTTTTTCGCTACGCGCCTGAAGCCTTGGCTGATGAAAATATTTTCGTCACGCATCCATGTAACAGAGTTTGTTCAGAACAATCCCCTCCCTGAATGTCACGATGGTCGTACGTTGAGGATGACTGAGCTTTCTGGGAATATTATAACAAGGTGTTCTCGGAAGTGGGACCCCTCGATCCCAGGATTCCAATGACACTTCAGTCTCATCGATGACATAAATATTGTTTATATTTTTTGAGGATATTTTGGTAGCCTTTAAAGATGTTCCGTTCATTTACAAAACAACCACGATGTTTATCTCCGTTGTTTTATTTCCTAATTTTCCGCCTTTAATTATGACATTCACGTGTCCTTTTTTGTCGCTCGTTGTTTTTCTAGATGATCGAAGGATCCGTCGATGTTATTTATAACCTCTCGATCTTTTGTCATATTCACAACTTTTGCACAACCAAAAGAAAGTTATTGTATTGTCCCTCAACGGAGTCCTTTGTTTCGAGAAATACGATTACTACACCCCACGACGCTTCAATCGAGATAATATTGTAGTTCGTCCTGGTCTCCTAGAGTTCTTCAAAATCCTTCTGAAGTCCTTTCATGTCGGTATCTGGTCTTCCATGATTCCATCACACCTGAAGAAGGTTCGTGATGTTATCCTTCCCGAAGATATAAGGACTCGACTCCTTTTTGTCTATGGCCGGAACAAGTGCTCAAGGCCACATCTTTATCCTTTCTGCGACAAGGTCCTCTAGAGACTATCGATTGATTGGAAAACTAGGACTTCTTGTCTCCCTGACAGAGTACTGATGGTTGATGACCAGCCAATGCGGCATGTCTTCAACGGAGACTTTGCTTGCTACTTTCCAAAGCCATGGCATGGTGAAATGGCCCTTCCCAATGCCGACAACGTTATACCTAACATTGGAATGACCTTGCTTCCGTTCATTCTTCCCCTGCAAGCTTCTAGCTCGGTGAAGGTGTATCTTCGTGCACATGAGATGGATGGAAAGTTTAGACGAAGACTGCTTGAACCATGGCACTTCGAGCGAGTATGGCGTACTTTATAAATGGTTCCTGGATTAAATAGGTACTCCCTCCATCTTTCTTATCAATACTTGTCATTGAGTTATTTATATGAATAAAGCATCAGCAAATATTCTGTCGCACCGATATCATTGGAGGATCTCCCGGTCCAGCCACTTACTCATATAAATGTGCCAGAGTCCAAGATTCATCTCAAAGTCCGGGTTTATTTAAATGTGGCATATGTCGTGTATATATGTACTAGTGGGGTACCCGTGTCCTATGGACACAACATTTTTTTGTGTTGAGTCTCCACCTCCCCGTCCCCTAGCCCTCTCCAATCCATCATCCCTCCGTCCTTGTCCCCTTGTCCCCCGTCCCCCATCCCCGTCCCCCATCCCCATCCCCGTCCCCGTCCCCGTCCTCGTCCCCGTCCCCGTCCTCGTCCCCATCCCCGTCCCATCCTTTTTGAAATTGTAATTGTAGAATCTTCTAATCATACTACTAAAATCATAATCTGCGCAGTGAACCAGGCAGTGATCAATCGCGCAGTCAACCGTGCAGTGAACTGTAGAAACGGTGCAGTCAACCGTGCAATTAATTGCGCAGCCAACCGCGCAGTGAATCATGTTACCATTTTTAAAATATTGTTTGTAATATTAAAACTACATTAAAATGGTTGGACTAATGCGTTGCAAAGTATGAGCTTGAGTTTTTGGGTGTGACAAATTTGCATTTGTGTGTTGCAATTTGTGCTCTTGATTACAAATTTGACGTTCAATTTTTTTTTTGAGTTAAGCACTGAAAGATTGAATTATAAATTATGAGTTGTAAACTTGGAGTGAAAAAGTTGTGAAGTTGGAGTTGTGATCTTGGAGGTTGGCATACAAAGTTGGAGTTGCAAAATTGCATATTTGAGTTGTGGAGATTGGAATTACAAGTTTTGAGGTGAGATTGCAAGTTTTGAGATTGTGATTGCAAATTGAGTTTGTGGGTGTGTGAAATTGAGATTGTAATTGTAAATTGAGTTTGTGGGTGTGTGAAATTTGCATTTGTGTGTTGCAATTTGTGTTTATCCAAAATAAATTTGGAACTCTTGATTACAAATTTGACGTTCATAACATTTTTGAAATTCCATGTTAAAATGCAAAAAATCTAAAACCTAATTTATTTTTTTCTATTCTATTCTATTACATTATTAAAATTCATGAATAGGTTTCAAAGACATATTTATATCTTATGTAGATTGTTGTTACCTTTCTTTTTTTATGTTTTGTGACATAAAATTTACATTAAAATGGTTGAACTAATGCGTTGCAAAGCAAGCGCCAACTGCTAGTTCTTTATGAAAATATTAAGAAAATAAATACAGACTCCAACCAATCGCTCCTATCTGAGAAAGAGCTTGAAGTGATGATGGGAAGAACTACAGCAGAGAGACTTCTATTCTCGAGATTCAGAACCGGAAATGCACACCACAAAAGACGCCAGCCTCTCTGATGATCACTAAGAAGAATGTCTCGGCTTCACCGTTCTCAGGTGCCTGTGGAACAGGTCATCATTGTCTTCCACAAAACTCACACGGAAACCCATTTGCAGCAGACCTTGGTGCCCTGGTGCCCTGGTATTCATGACTTCTAAGTAAAGCCACATCTGCGGCAGCTGTGACATGATTTTTTGAGGATCTTCTTCTGGCCTTGTGTGAGATGATGTGGTAATATTTTTCGTGAATTTTGACCATACGGATAGGAAGATAGAAGGGGACAAACTTCTCAAACTTACAAACTTTTCACGCTAGAGTTCTCCTGCTCATCTCTCAGGGAAATCTTCGGGAGAACGCAGAATCTTTCACGGAAGCCTGTATCTGTGACTCACTGGTCTGCGACAGGAATTCCTACACAAAAGTCGTGCTGCTCATCTGGACTTTTGCTCTGCATCGGTCAGTCTGAATTCTTTGTACAGTTTGAATTCTCTGCAGCAGGACATCGTTTATGAAACCTTGCATCTTGCACTTAGCCCGAAATCTTGCACAACAGAATCCACTCCAAAATTGAAACGAAACATAAGGCATGATCCATAGAAATGAAGGTGTAATGAATAAGGTGGTTTCCGCAACAAAGAATATTTACCTGATGAGGTTTCAGCTCCTCAGCAAATGCATCAATCTCTGGTTTTCGCAATATCCTCTCTAGATACACCTTACGCACAGAAACATTACCATCACATCAACTGCTTAGTAGCTAAAAAGGTTAATAGGAAGGTGAAAAATAAACTGTAAACTGCAGAAAATCAGTTAATTTCACAATTTGAAAAGACTGCAAGTCTAAGATGAAGCATACTTTTATTAATGGCCTAACCACTACCAAGTCAAAGAAATTGCAACTCAGTGACGACAGAAGATAAACCTTTTGCAAGATGGAGTATATTTTCAGCTTTGAGCATCTTTCATCCTGAAAACACGAAGTAGACACAAATTTGAAAACACGACCATGAACTTGAAAATGTCCACCATGTCGTGCAAACACTCCAGTGGCTTCTTCGTCGGTTTGATGAACCACCAAGAGGTTCTGATACTCGCTCATGAATGCAAATGAGGTCTCATGACCATTCTTGTGTCTTGTATTTTATTGCTATGCTTACATTACTGATGTAATATATACAAAGGCACAACAACGCCTCAGAGAACATGGCAAAGTATCAAACCATCACAGAATCAAACTCATTGCTACGCAGATGCCAATCCACCGACTGGCGCTTACTACTCATCGCCTCGTCTTCCATTCTTCTGCGACAATCTTGCGGGGTGGTTGACGGTTGTTGGTTTGTTATATTCTTCGCAATTGGGTTGCTGCGTCATGGTGTGCGCGATCCGTCGCGGGAATTCGTTCCTTCCTGGTTTTCGCCACAGACCGCAGCTTACGCACAATAGCATTCTCCTCCGCCACGCGACGCGTCCCCAGCGCAAACCCTAACTGCTACCTGTTTCATCCGTTCTTCATCATTTTTCATCGGCGCATTTTTTCATCCATTCGGCGCGTTCATCCATTCGGCGCGCCCATTTCTCATCCTGTATTCTTTTATAGATATAGAGTAGTGGGGTACCCGTGTCCTCCAGACACAACATTTTTTTGTGTTTTCCCCTTGACCCCGTCACCCGTCCCCCGTCCCCCGTCCCCCGTCCCCCGTCCACCGTCCCCGTCCCCGTTTCCGCCCCCTTCCCCGTCCCCGTCCCCGTCCCCGTCCCCGTCCCCGTCCCGTCCTTTTAGATATAGATAAGTAGGAGACAGGTTTTACTTTTTACTCAAACAGGCTCAGAAGTGTTCGAGATGATTCTTGAAAGGTCGGCAGCAAGTCCAACCGGAAAGTTCCAGCAAGAAAAGAAAGATGCACCTACCATCGTTGGGCATGGTTAGGATGGGAATCTGAGTGATAGGTCGTATATCTCACCGGCCACAATGTAGATTTGTGTGGTGGACGGGTATCCCAGCGCCTTGAACAGGAGCGTGGTCTCGTGCGGCATGAGCGGGCACCCGCCCCGCTTGCGACCTATTATTCATCCAAACTCGATGCGTTCATCCACTTGATGGACCGTTTTCATCCGACGGATTTCTCATCCTATATTCTATTATAATAAGAGATAACATCTATGTATGTATAGTTGTATGTTGGATATATAAATAATTATACAAAATGTATTGATATATAATTCTTGGATGTTGTATATATCATTGTATGTTGTATATATCATTGTATGTTGTATAAATAGATATGAATCGTATGGAGATATAATTGTATGTTGTATATATATATAACATTTGTGTATGTATAGTTATATGTTGGATATATAAATAATTATATAAAATGTATTGATATTTAATTATTGTATATTGTATATATGTACAAAATGTATGTATGTATCATTGTATGTTGTATAAATAGATATAAATCATATGAAGATATAACCGTATGTTGTTTATATATATATATCATCTATATATGTATAGTTGTATGTTGGATATATAAATAATTTTATAAAATGTATTGATATATAATTCTTGAATGTTGTATGTATGTTTAAAATGTATCATTGTATCATTGTATGTTGTATAAATAGATATAAATCGTATGGAGATGTAATTCTATGTTGTCCATAAATATATAACGTCTGTGTATGTGTAGTTGTATGTTGGGTATATACCCTACACTATGGTCAGTTTCGTACATAATTAATTCAAAATGGGGACTTGTCCAAAATTTTGGAAATTTCAAGAGATTTGGCTAGGCGATACCTATGTAATACCAAGGTGACACCCGTGCAAGATCTAGGTGAAACTTGTGGAATACCTATGTGATATCCATTGTGTAGAATCAATGTGACCAAAAAAAATAAATGCTTCGGCACTTGCCTGCCGAAACTGACCGTAGCGTACGGTATATTAATATATAAAGTGTACCGATATATAATTCTTGGATGTTGTAAATAAATTGAATCTGTGTATGTATAGTTGTATGTTGTATATATATATATAACATCTGTGTATGTATAGTTGTATGTTGGATATGTATATAATTATATAAAATGTACCGATATATAATTATTGTATGCTGTATATATGTACAAAATGTATGTTGTATAAATAGATATGAATTGTATGGAGATGTAATTGTATGTTGTATATATATGCAACATCTCTGTATGTATAGTTGTATGTTGGATATATAACTAATTATACAAAATGTAGTGATGTATAATTATTGTATGCTGTATATATGTACAATATGTATGTATGTATCATTGTATGTTGTGTGAATAGATATATATCATATGGAGATATAACTGTATGTTGTATATATATATAACATCTGTGGTTTTTTGGCTATTTGATGCATAGTGTTTAGCCTCGGAAGGGGGGAAGTACTTCTAGCTTACTTATTTTCTGTCGGTGGGCATGGTCTTAGTAGTGGAACAAACAGACACTTTATTTACCGGCGTTTTCTTCAATTTAAAGTGGAATTAAAAGCAAAAGTTAAAAGTAGAAGTGAAAGGTAGAAGTTAAATGTAGAAATTAAAAGTGTCAAGTACAAGTTAGAAGTACAAGTCAAAAAGTTATAGTTGGAAGTTAAAGTTTAAAATTAAATTAAAAAGTTGAAGTTAAAAGTAGAAGTCATAAGTAGTAATTAAAAGTTTAAAAGTTAAAAGTAGAAATTATAAAGATAAAACTAGAAGGTAAAAAATAAAAAGTCAAAATTAACTAGAAGTTAAAAAGTCAAAGTTAAAAGTAGAAGGTAAAAAGTTTAAAGTAGAAGGTAAAAAGTTTAAAGTAGAAATAAGGTACAAGTTAAAAAGTTAAAGTAAAGGTAAAAAGTAGAAGGTAAAAGTAAAAAGTAGAAACTAGGTAGAAGTTTAGAAGTTAATGTGAAGGTAAAAAATAGAAGGTAAAAAGTAGATGGTAGAAAGTTAAAAAGTAGAAATTAAAAAGTTGAACCCCTAAAGGACCGATTCCCAACGGGAGACGTTTTGAGTTTGGGTAAGGTACCACGTTCTCAATTCTAGGCATTATTTTCTGAGATTTTTTATTGAATGGCCAACTTTTGATTAGCTTTGCGTAGACACAAATTTCGTAGAATTCCGACTCACGGTTCAAAAGTTACAATTTATTTTTACTTACATATACAAATAGTGCAGCACTTTAGTGTGACATATCACAAATACTGTCACCAAACTTTAATAACTTCTAAATTCAATAGAAATTCGAGTTTTTGTCCATTTAAAAGACTGAAAATGTCCTTTTGGAAAGGAAATTGATATCTTTGCATCAACCGTACGGATTTGTGAATTTCAAATATTTGAAAAGGATATGATATATGCAAAATATAAAGTGTATTGTTGATTCTCGGCACGTAGGTGCATTGCAGGATTTTTTAGGACATCTTCTACACCTCTTCCACTTCTAGAATTTGGTGCACATGTGCCTAACATGATCCTTTTCAAGTTAAGACAATAAAATCACGGCTCGTAGTGCAAAAAGTTGCCATAGAAGGTGGTCGAAGTTTGTTGAAGGTGTATAGTATGACCTGAAAAAGAGATTATGTCGCACTTCAAAGGCTAATATCTTTCAATCCGTGCGGTCAAACTTTCCAAAATTTTCACCACACACTCTCATACAAGTCTAGTACAAGATCTTACGGTTAAATTTTCAAAAAAATGATTTTGTATCATTTTGTGTTGATTGCGCTGAAAATGACAGTTTTGGAGTGTTTTAAGGAAAAATTGCCTTGGTCCTTTAAGGGCTAAAGTAGAAATTAAAAAATTAAAAGTAGAAATTAACTAGAAGTTAAAAAGTTAAAGTAAAGGTAAAAAGTACAAGGTAAAAACTACAAGGTAAAAAGTAAAAAGTAGAAATTAGGTAGAAGTTAAAATGCTGAACTTAAAAATAGAAGGTAAGAAGTAGGTGGTAAAAAGTTAAAATGTAGAAATTAAAAAGTTAAAGTGAGAAGTAGAAGGTAAAAAATAGAAGGTACAAATTAAAGTGAGAAGTGAGATGTTACTTGAATAATTTGTGAATAACACTAGTATTATACGTATTAATTAATGATGTACTTAATGAAGGGCTGAAATTTAACATGCCACCCGAGTCAAGAAATCCTACGATCGAGGCCGAGCTCAAGATGTCGCGTTGAGTCATAAATACAAGAATCATTTCGTCACGCACATCTGCCATCGTGGAGGCGCGTTGCTTTTTTCCATCATTTCGTACTTTCCTTCTCTCTCTCCTCCTACGCTCTCACCTCCCTCACTCTCTTCTCGCACAGCTTTTCCTTTCTCGAAACTGTCTTGAACTAGTTTTTTTTCGCGCTTCTTCTACAAAGGTCTGTTTGTGTGGTGTGAGGTGTCGTTGTGAGGTTTGTTCGTGTAAGTGAGCGCCAGGGAGAGTTTGTGTGAGGTCGCATTGTTTATGTGAGTTTGTGTTCATTGAATTACTGTGCAATGTGTGTTCATGTAAGAGGATTTTAGGCGACATACGTTTGTTGGTGTTTTAGGCGCATTTGTGTGCCGCAGTTTTTTAGACATAGTTTGTGCTAGTTGTGTGATTGGAGTGAGCGTGAGTGATTGTATGTGTCTTCTTGTGTGAGGATTTTAGGTGATTTTTGTTTGTGAGTGTTTTAGGTGAGTGTTCGGTGAGTTTGCGTGTTTAAGGGAGGTCAAGTGGACGTGACTCGTGCCTTAGAAGACGAGCGGCGCGTGTATCTTTAACCGACAACGATTGGAGCTGGGAACTGTAGGAGCAAGTGCAGTCTAGTCCTCTCCAAGTGAATTGTTGCATATTGTGAGCAGAGGATCACAACGATCATGGCCGGCATGGACGATCTCGAGTGGAATTTCACGTGAGTACCATAAATCCATTGATTTTGTATGTATGTATGGCTTGTAGTCACGTTATACAATCAACAATATATTGTTCATATATAATATTAGAAACCGAATCGATGTTGTTAGCTTGATATATCGTACGGGAATCACTTTGTTGTAGGGTTCTTGTTAACGTCAGTCAAATTTATGGGGTTTTAAGGTTAATATCACCCAATGTTCTGAAGTTCATATTATAGTCTTGCTTGTATTGCAAGTTCATATCGTAGGATCCTACAATATCAGCACTAGAGAGGTCAGTTAGATTTGTGGGTTGCTAAGGTTAGTATCGTCCAAAACTCGCAAGTTTATATTACAATCCATCGCACTTTGCAAGTTCATATCGTAGAATCGTACGATATCAACCAAATGGTCACTTAGGTTTCTGGGTATTTGAGGTAAATATCACCGAAGTTGTATATTACATATTACAAACCTGGTCTCTTTGCAAGTTCATATCGTAGGATCCTACGATATCAGCCGAAAAGGTCAACAAGGTTTAGGGTATGTTAAGGTTATTGGGTCCGAAGTAGTTTACTTCAATTTCCAATCATGTTCTGTTTGCAAGTTCATATCGTAGGATCCTACGTTAGCAGCCGAAAGACGTTGTTATTTCTAGTATCATAAGATGTTATGGTCATTTGCTATCGTAGGATCCTACGATGGTGTGGCAGGCCACGCCATCGTCGGATCCTACCTTACGTCCCTGTGCAAATTGAATAATCCATCGTAGGATCCTACGATGACACCTTCATCACGAATGATTTTTATAGTAGGGTGATAAAAAATGTGCAAGGTTGCATTGTGCCTTTTGATATTGTAGGATGCTAAGATCTCTAGTCCCGGATCTCAGTGCCCATTGCCATCGTAGGATCCTACGATCTCTGGACCTGGATCTAAGTCATTAAACCACGCATTGGTAAGGTGGCAATCTGTTGCAACAAGTGATTCTTTGTCTTTCACTGTGTAGGGAAAATTTTAAGGAGGTGGATGAAGTTGATGAGGATTGGCGTCCAGTTAACCTAATCGATTGCGTTTCGCTTGCAATTTGTGAGGTGAATCGACCTCTCCATACACACGCCCAGGTGTTGCAATACTATTTGGTGGAGAATGTCATCGAATGAGGTCTACAGTGGACTATCGCGCCATCGAAGGAAGCTCTGGTTGCGCCCATAATGTGCCTGACGAATCCAGCAGCCATTGCCGGGGAGTTGTTCACGTGTTCAACAAAGAACCTGGAAGTTCTCGACATGATGATCGTAGTGATCGAGGAGGACGTTCTTTGTGCTGGCTGTAAGCGAGTGTATGCACTAATTGTGAAGACGGAGTCATTAGCCCCGAGACTCAACGAATTTGTCAAAGACTACGGCATGACGGTTCTTTCGCAGAACATGAAGCCAGACAAAATTGTCCGTGGCTGTAAGGAGCAGAAGAGTCACCGGGACCGCTACAACAGAGACTTGGTGAAGCCGGTAGCGCCTTTTCCATCGGAGAAGAAGAAGAGGAGCAGTTCCACGTTGGCGAAGATAGATACACGGAAGGATACGAAGCAGACTCGAGGTAACAAGGACGACCAAATGACATTGGCAGGGTTGTTCGGCCGTCTGTCCGTCCGGTATTGTCCGTCCGTCTCGCTGTCCGTCCAAAAGAGGTTGTTGTCCGTTTGATAAGGGTCAATGCTGGTTTGACCATGACTAGAGGTAAATCAATTTAGCCACTACCACGAAGGCAAGTACGTGGCTGACACGTCGACAAGAAGATCGCGCGCGTACGAACAAGGCCGCGCGCGTAAGTCAAAATTTATTTATTTATTTATTTATTTTTTCTTGTACGCGCCCAGTCCTTGTAAGCATGCGCCTGACCGTTTGGATCGGGCGCGTACATACAAGGACTGGGCGCGTACAAACAAGGGCTGCGCGCGTACCAGATAGGGCCAAGCGCGTACGCCCAAATTATTTTTATTTTTATTTTTTCTTTGAACGCGCCCAGCTCTTGTAAGCATGCGCCCGACCTTTGGGATCGGGCGCGTATATACAAGGGCTGGGCGCCTATACAAAAAAATATTATAAAAATTAAAATTAAAATTAAAATTTGGCGTTCGCACGCGGCCCTTATAGGTACGTACGCGTACGTACTAGGGCTGGGCGCGTACGCCAAAAAAAAATTTATTTAATTTTTTTTTTTGGCGTACGTGCGCGGTCATCGTAGGTACGCGCGCGGCCCCAATATGTACACGTGCAGCCTTGCTAGGTACGCGCGCGACCCTTTTAGACATGCGCCCAACCCTTTTAAGTTCGCATCCAACCTTTTGGAGTATGTACCCTACCTCCTTAGGTAGTCGCGGAACCTCTTTAAATACGCGCCCAACCCCTTGAAGTATGGGCCGAACCCTTGTAAGCATGCGCCTAACCTTTTAAATCAGGCGTGTATGTTTAAGGAATAGGCACGTGCGATTTTCTTTCTTCTAGGGACGAGCTTAGCCCTTGTAAACATGCGCTTGACCTTCTAGATCGGGCGCGTACGTACAAGGGCTAGGCGCGTACGCAGAAAAAATTATTTACATTATGCTCACTATGCTTAAACTAGAAATTGTGATTGAGATATATAATTAGATGTATCAATGAAACCTCAACAAGTTGTACAAGGTATGAAGATGCATATACAACATTTACATTTACATTTGAATGCATCAACTTCTTCTTAGTATCATTACAATTAATTTTGTTTCAATTGCTTAAAATAAAAAGCAAGAACACAAGACACATTCTATGGTTAAAAAGAAATTAGAGTCTATAATGACATTTACAACATTTGATTCAATTATTACATGAACAATTGTTGCAATCCTTGTTAATTAAAAAGGCCATAGCCCATGGCCAAATATAAATGATTTTGTGTACATGATTGCCAAAAGTAAATAAAAAGATACACACACCTTGACAATCTTTGAAATCAATAATAGTTAATGATGACGCTTTTAATCAAAGAAAGACAATAGATGATATTGGTGAAAAGGAATCAACATTATATATATAAGGGGTGGACAAAAGCTTAGAAAAGGTGGGCACAAGGAGGAATGAGGCTTATACATGGTCCACATCTTCATTATGTCACTAGGAATAATTCAACGAGATAATGGAATTTAAAAAACACAAAATAGTAGAGGGCGAGTTGTATTTGTGTTGACCATAGATGTGTATGCAAAGGAGATTGATAAGTGTGCAAGGAGGCATGCGACTATATAAGAAAGGCGGGTCACTACAAAATAACATCGGGCGGGTAGACAAGGAATGAGGGCAAATTAGTGAAAAAGGAGGGGGGAAAGAGGGGGGGATTATGGGGCAAGCAATTCAAGAGGATCGCACACATGAGAGTCGAGTTCGCAAGTTGGAAGGTCGCACGTGCGGTAGAGGCGCTTATGCTTAAATATTATAAAAAATTTGATTAAAAAATTTAAAAGAGTGTGCGGCCCTCAAGAGCGCACACGCGCAACCCTCCAAGTTGTGGGCTCGACCCTTTAATGTGTGATCCTCCTTCAATTGTTTGCCCCATAATCTCAAGCGCGTACCCATTCGGTCGCGCGCGCGCGCTCGCTAAATGAGGGTCGGGCGCGTATTAAAAAGAGTTGGGCGTGTACCCATTGGGTTGTGCGCGTACTTGAAAAGATCAAGCGCGTACCAAAAAGGGGTTGGGCGTGTATCTAAAGGCTCGAGCGTGTACCTAAAGGGGTCGGGTGTGTACTGAAAAGGGTCGGGCGCATACTTAAAGAGCTTCCATTCATGCTTGAAGGAGTCAGAAGGAGTCGGACGCGTACCTTAAGGGGACGGGCGCGTCCCTACAAGGGTCCGGCGCGTATTTTACGGGGCCGGGTGCGTCCCTAAAAGGGTTTGGCGCGTATCTTACGGGGCCAAAGCGTACACCAAGGGGCCAAAGCATACCTTAAGGGGGGCCGCGCGTGCCTGAAAGGGCCGCGCGCCTACCTTTCAGGGCCGCGCGTGTACAAATTTTTTATTTTTTATTTTTTTTTTGGCGTACGCGCGCAACCCTGTTTGGTATGCGCGTAGCCCTTGTTCGTACGCGCCCAACCCTTCTACATACGCGCCTCATCCAAAAGGTCGAGCGCATGTTTACAAGGGCTGGGTGCGTGCAAATTTTTTTTTTTTTTTTTTTTTTTCCGCATATGCTGCTGCCTTATTTGATACGCGCGCGGCCCTTGTCCGTACACGCCCCATCCAAAAGGTCGGGCACATGCTTACAAGGGCTAGGTGCGTGCAATTTTTTTCTTTTTCTTTTCCGCGTACGCGCGCGGCCCCGTTTGTTATGCGCGCGGCCCTTGTTCGTATGCGCCCAATCCTTGATGGTACGCGGCCAGCCCTTGTTTGTATGCGCCCAGCCTTTGTACGCATCCAAAGGTCGGGCGCATGCTTACAAGGGCTGGGCGCGTACAAATTTTTTATTTATTTGTTTATTTAATTTTTTTTTTGCGTACGCGCGCGGCCCTGTTTGGTACGCGCGCGGCCCTTCTAGGTGCGCGCCCGACCCTATGATGTGACGTGGAAAGCGGTCTGACGTGTTGGCACACGTGTTTTACTAGGGGGTAAGTTGAAAATTTGATTTAGGATTTGTAATTTTTTTTACACGCAACTGTCCACCAAAAAGTGCTGTCTGTTCTATGCATCGGTCCTTCTGTCCGTATGTCCGCTGTCTTTGGGCCTGTGTCCGTCTATGTAGACAACCCTGGACATTGGAGGAAGCCGTTGCATTAAGGAACAAGAAGGTGTATTCGGCAAGCTTGGAGTCTATCCTGAGAGAGAAGCAATTGTACGAGGCAAATTTTCGCGACCTGCACGTCTTCGAGACAAAGCCAACCAAGATTTCGGGATCGTCAAAGGGGGACCTTTTTGTCGACATCGACCACCTCCATCGCGCACGGCCTAGGACTGTCGTTTATCGATCCCTCATAAGGGTTCGGGTCTTAGAGCTCCTTCAACAACTAAGAACAAATCCCTTCCAGCTTGCGCTGCAGCATCTCTACGTCATGCTGGTGATGGGCCAATACCGTGTGAGGGATGAAGATTACCAGGACATTCCTCATAACACGTACAGGTATTTCGAGCACAAGCCAACCTGGGCTGACATCACGAATGACACGCACTATGTCATCATTGGATGGCAACATAGTGTTGCTGCACACAAGATCCTGCTCGGCGAAGGGGGATTGAGTGACGAGGCGAAGGAGGATGCATCAAAATTCCAAGTAACAATTCTCTGGGAGGATCCTCAGAAGAAGTGGGAGATGATGCAGCAGTGCTCTAGAGTACTTAATCAAGACCTTGTTGGATACAGGACAGAGAGCAATTACATTCCGTACTGTAAGATTGCTTGGAAGACTTGGGTTGAAATGGGATGTCCTGAGAAAGCAAGGAAAGGGCATCCGGAACATGCAAAATTTGTTCTGAGTATTCTGTTCCTTCCGCATTCACCATTACGCAGTATCGTAGGATCCTACGATAGTAGTTAGTTCTTTTACTGTGTGATTGTCTTATAGGATCCTACGATGAAGTTAACACTGTTGGCACATTTTGTACAGTTATTTCAGTCGAAACTCTCGACAATCATGCCTGGGAAGAAGGCGAAAGATGACGCGGCGATGGGTATTCCAAAATACCCTCTACTCTTCGTTCCACAGGATATCTTTGTCATGTGGGAGACGATTGAGCAGCGATGGATGAGCGGATTGCTTCCTGATCCATGGAATAGGACGTCAAGCTTGGTCGGCCTTGAAGACGAAGTTATGGAGCAAGATAGTGCCGAGACATTGCAGCACGAACAAGTGAAGCAGCGTCAAATGACCTCCAGATCATTAATGCCGAATGATTTACAGCCCTTGTACTTTCTCTGGGACAGTGACAACAGGGTCATCGCAAGGAAGGTCATCAATAAGGAAATCTCCATGAAATTGACGAAGGCGTCGAAGATTCGTGCCACGGTGACTTCGCTTGAATCTACGTGTAAGCAACAGAAGAGGAAGAGAATTCTAAAGAACGAATTCATGCATGTCATGTGTAATGCGCCGCTGAGATCTAAGAAGCTGAAGGGACTCTCCTACACTGAGGCCGAGTGGGATGAAGCAGCAGCAAAATACAAGATTACGGACAACGTTGTGGAGATGTGGTTTCACATGGTGAACAAGGATCATGTTGGCGACAAGTTCTTTCTATGTCGCAAGCAACTGAACACGTCTTCTAAGGACGAATATCGGATCGAAATCCTAGACACGCTATTCAAGCACCAGAAGACGGTCTCGGAGGGTAGCGCGCAGGAACTGGAACTTGGCTCATCTTTCGCGACGAACTTCAAGAATCAGTACAAGGTGTTGTACATAAACAGGAGGAAGGGCAACCTAAAGAAGACTATTGATCCGGAAGGCGACACTATGAACTCCTGGATGAAGGCCGACTCACAGGTGGTTATTGTCTACTACTTTGTCTATCGGAAGGACAAAGGTATTGTAGACTAGTCCACTGTAGAGCACTTGAATCGAATGATGCACGCTATGGAATATAGAGATAGTAGCCAATTCAGACGGGTCAAATACCTGGGAGTGTTCATTACCAACCGGGAAGGCATGGTGGACGTTGCAAATATCGTATTCGAGAGAGGATCTGTGATTAAGCAGCAGCGACCTTGGCACGTCCTTCGGACGTTATATATGACGTTGGGCATCGACTGCTGCACGCAACGGCCATCTCCGGAGGCTACGTGTCCATTGTATTTCAACTTCCTATTCGAGAACGAGGCAAAACATGATTTAAAGCCTGCTTCATCAACGCCTTTAGCAACGATATGCCGTTTTCTAGTGTGGTTAATGCAGCAGACTTTCTTGATGCTTCCCGTCAATGGGACCAGCCCACTTATGCGAATTTCAATCTTGACGCGGTCTCCTCAATTTTGAGTACATTGGGAGCCCCCAAATACGTACTAATCAATGTCGACAGTGGTCCAAACATCACTTGGATTGGTTTGGTAAGTCTATTGTAGGATCCTACGATCATTGAACTTCATGTCTTTGCAGTGCACTGCCTCATTCATACCTTGTACTTAAAGAATGTCTTCTACAGACAAAAGGAGCACAAGTCTTGGAAGTTGTTCACTCCAAGAGCAAGGTGAAGAAAGCACTGGAGACTTTCAGCAAGATCTACAAGACTAGTTGAGCGCTCGCTCTGGCTCTACCCGGGCAAGAACCTTTGACATCCCGGAAGCAGTAGCAGAAGGGGAAGGAAAGGCAGCTAGATTTGTTGAGCAATGACACGACGGAGGATGAAGTTGTGGAGCTTGACAGCGATGACTTGGTTGACGACGATGACGAGGACAATGGTAGTGGCGACGAGGAGGAAGGGGATGGTGATGGGGAGGTCATGAGGGGAGGGAAGACGCTGCGGCGGAGGACAAGGACGCCAATTCTAGTGGAGATGCTCCTCCTCCTCAGGAAACGCCTTCTAAGATAGATGTTCCTCCTCCTAGGGCGACAAGGAGTACCACAAGGCCTAAGCAACGGGTCCAATAGTCGAAAGCGAGCGCCATGCCTCTGACTAGGTCGACAAGCAAGAAAGCGTCCAAGCAATCAGACAAGAAAGCTCAAACCAAAAAGGGGATGAAGGAGTCCGCCGCCAAGAAAGTGTTCAAGGGAGCTCGGCCTCCTATGCGGAAGTCAAAATCCGTTGCCAAGCAAATGTCCAAGGAAGTTGGGCCTCCTAAGCGGAAGCCGGAGTTCGTCCCCAAGCAAGCAAGCAAGGAAGACCAGGCTGGTAAGCAGGACGCTACTGCTAAGCAAGCAGTCAAGGATGCCCACACGAGTAAGCAAAAGAAGGATTTGTTTAGCCCGAGCCAAGTATGACCTAGAGGCTTTCTTTGAACTCTGTTACCAGGCACATTTTTGGATTGGCCGTTTTTGAACTTTTGTTACCAGATATATTTGTAAATAATTGTACCATGGGCTTGTGACCTGTTATTCAATGCGTAATATACTTTTTTATTTTCCACAATGAGTGTTATAGAATTTCACAACATTGTAATCGGACTTTCCTCTACGTATCGTAGGATCCTACGAGGGTCTTCGGATTGTAAGAACCCGCAAACTCTTCCATTCTCTTTGATGTTTAATATATTCTGTGTTCCATTGTTTCGTGGACGCAGCTGACAATGGACTACCCGGATCTACCCTTGGACGCCTAGCTTGCGAGAGACACATGCGTTGTGTTACTTCCTACAGTATCAACAGTGAATGAAATCTTCGATGTCGAGGATCAAGGTGTCTTTGAGGTTCCTGCAGAGGTTGTACATCAGGGGAATATGGAGAGTTCGCGCAGGGAGGAGGTCTCTCGGAGTAGAACACACGGTATTGATGACGGAGAGGTGACTCCTCTTCATCGTGAGGCTCAGATAATCGATTAGGAAGAAGGTCTTATGGACGGGCGAGGGATTCCAGAGGAGATTTGTGCTGAGTCTCTCCCTAGTTTTGGGAAGCAGACCATATCAGCTGTTGAGTCCCGCTCTTCTTTGGGGCCTTTGGTGACGGTGGATGACTCTGCGGCTCGGGCATCGAACAACGGCGCCATTATATCCGCTGCGGATGTATTAGTTAGCTTCGTTGCGGTTGTCCCCACAATGGAGACCGTCGATACTATTGCTTCGACGATTGCGCAAGAGGTTCTTGTTGGCTTGTTTGATGAGGCGAGTCAGGAAATACTGCCATTGAGCCGTATGAAGCAGACTCTGACATTGACTACAGAGGAGAAGTTTGGCGACGTCCTTCATGCTTCCGTCCAAGACCAAGAGGCTCGGAGCTCCTCTGAAGCTAATTCCGGTCACGACCAAGGACCACAAGGTATACCTCTTCCCTCCGCCAATTCATGTAAAACTCAAGTCTCGATCGTAGGGTCCTACGATCCTCCCGTCTTCAAGTATCATTTATCCCAGTAGCATCCTTGTTCCTAACCACTATGTCTTCTGTAAACGTACTGTGTATTCCATTGTCTTACGTGCAATGACAGGCTGTTGCAGGAAACGTAGGTGCAAACATTGTAAAGACATCGCCTCTGACCAACAATGTGAGATTGCCTCGATACACTATCATCTTGGACTTGAACGGATTTCTGGTTCATAGGAAGGATAATAACAGACAGAGTATCCCTGGACCCGGTAGTACACAGTTTCTAAACACCCTGAATGATCTGGCTACTGTTGCGCCATCTTCAGAAAATCCCCACTATAGTTGATCACGCGGACCTAGACCTGACATTAATCATCGACGACAAGGCTGAGAAGAACCTTTTGAACGATGAGTTCAATTTGGTTCACCCTGAACCTTGGACAAGTGACATGAACGACAAGTTCCTCATTGACATCATGCTTCCCTGGTTAGGAAGGATGTTTAATTCCGGCCTTTCTGTGATTCAATATGTTCGTAATAATCCCCTTCCCGGATGTCCGTCTTCTACCATCTTTAGGACTTCAAAATTAGCACAAAATATAGTATGAGGGTGTTCACGATCATGGGACTTGAGAAAGAAGACATTTGTTTGACCACTCATTCATGTGGGTGGTGTTTGAAGTTAGAGTTTCTGTTGGACTCAACAATTTGTAAGAAACATTTTTGTATGTAAATAAATATTTTTTCACTATCATCTACTCAATGTCAATTTCCATTCTCTTGTACATCGTGAAAATCCTTCAGTCATCGAGGTCGTTGTAGCAGTTGGTTTTGATATTGCTTACAAATTTTTTTGTTCTGTATGCGCACAACGTCCCCCCGAGACCTCAAGGAAAGTAATCGTTCTGTCAGTGAACGGATTGCTTTGCTTTGAACAATACAAGAATGCCACCCCAAGACGTTTCAAGCGTGAGAACGTTATCGTGCGGCTTGGTCTCCTCGAGTTCTTCACAATACTTCTTAGGTACTTCGAAGTTGGTATATGGTTGTCTATGAATTTACCCCGCTTGAAGAAGGTTCTCAATTTTCTTCTACCTGAGGGCATCAGGTCACAACTTCTTTTTTGTATGGACGAAAGCACTGTTCTTAGCGCGAGATGTATCCAAACTGCGACAAGAATATATTCAGATTATCAACTGACCAGAAGACGAAGCACATTTGCCTCCTTGATCAAGTAATGATGGTTGATGACCAGCCAATGCTGCATGTCTTCAGCAGAAACTTTGCTTGTTACTTTCCAACGCCCAGGCTAGGAGAAATGACTATACCCAACGCGGTCGGTGTTATACCAAACATTACGACAACACTGATTTCGTTTATCCTCCCGCTGAGATCTTACGCATCAGTGAATCAGTATCTCAGAGGGCACCCGATGGACGGAAAGTTCCCTCGTAGACTGTTAGAAGGTTGGCACTATGACCGTGTTCTATGCGGTCATGCTTATGAGAATCCATAACATTGTGATTGATTTTGAAGCCAGTGGTATGTTTCCAATTTATTATGTGAATAAAAATGGTGACTCACATGTTTATGCCTTCCATGTCCCTGACTATCTCAACGGTTATTACTACTTATATTGAGACCATCATGTTCTTTTGTAGATTGGCAGCTTGAACAAATGTAGGATCCTACGGTCGTAAGCCTCTATCAATGTCTCAAATCTTCTCAGCACATATTCGTATATGTTTACTAATCCAAGTGCTTTCATGATTTGTATCGTAGGATCTTACTATGTATGCCACGTATTCTGGTTTGCCACATCATACAACGTCGTCTGATGCTATTTTGAGCATTGTGATACAATATCATATAGTATGAAGAGCAATTCATAGCAAAAGCAAATATTTGTAGTCCTATTTTTTTGTTTATAGTATAACATCGTACTATCCCACGATCTTCAGTCCATATTGATTTTTGACCCTAAATCCGGATATCCTCAAATAGTCCAGATTTAGTTAAATGTGGCATATCCCCAATTCCTAGGCGCTATGGCCCGCAACTGCCACTTGGAGGGTGCTTGCTTGGCACTTTTGGGAAGTGTTTTATGGTGTTTATTGACATTATGGTGTTTTATGGTGTTTATTGACCTTGTATTTGGTCTACCTCTTCACGCCAATTCAAACCATGGATTGTGGAGAACCATCTACTACTCGCAATACATCCTGAAAACAACAACGTGATAAACAACACGCATGCAAAAAGCAGAAGAAGCACCTTCATATATTGATTGATGATGAGCTCAAGGCATTTTCTGGTTGAGAGGCTGTTCCAAAACCGTGGACATTTGCACAATGTGCAAAGTATATTGGATGGTGTCATATGGAGCACATGTGGCCATACCTGCAATATTCACTAATGCGGCGTACAAATAGGGCCAACTTAGGCTACTGCATCAATGAAATCTTCAAGGAGCGATGCATCCAAGCGTACCAACATATCTATGACAAGGCCAAAGTGCACCGCAACTCGATAAATATATCTCTTTTACGGATGGTTTTTGCGGAGGCGGTACTTGGCGTACCGGTTGATTGGAGGACAATGGAAATCCAAACAAACTCCAAAATGGCGCCAATCATTAAATTGACAATACTCGATGTGTGGAATTTTTCGGTAGAAGGTCTCGGGAGATCAAACGAAGTTGAACTTCGAATGACAAAGTTGAGTGCTCTAGAACTTCAACTGACGACTCGGATTCTGGATGTGATCCATGCGTGCATAGGCAAAAAGAATTTTCCTTCAAATCAAGCTTGAACAAAGAGCCATCAATTTCATGACAAGATGGTAAAGAAGGGGATGCCTTGAAGAGGGATGCGGTACGTACGGAGGGCATGGATACAAACAATAAATCCGCGGAGGTTGATTGGGTAAACCTTGACGATTATTTTTGAGTTTTTATTCGGCTTGAGCAAATTTTGAAGATAATCGAGGATCTAGCAGAAGAAGTTCAAGGAAAAGAAAATGAACTTCAGGAATGCCATGAAGAAATTCAAGAATTAAAGGCAAAAGTTCGGGACAAGGACAGTCTTCTTGCAATTTTCATGGGCTATAGTAGCGTTTAGAACTTTAATAGCGCTAGAAATGTACATAGAGCAATATTGAAACGTTTTGGAAGAAGAGCCATTGGCATATTTGTAACTGCCACTAAATATTGAGTGAAATTTTGTATATAGAATGAAACCTTGTATATTGAGTGGCATCATAAAAAATTGTTGAACAAAATTTGAGTAAAACCTTGTATATTTAGTGGAATTTTATAAGATTTTTGAAATATCAAAATGTTAACATTTGCTATGTTTGAATATATCGATGGACGAGTGCAAACCTTGAAGTAGTTTGCTAGAATCTAAACCGCGCGCGCCCGACCCTCAAAGTATGCACCCGGCCACATGTCGGAACCTAGTTTTTGAAAAATTGTCGTTTTAGTATAAGTCAAGGGGAGAATGGGCGGTGTTTTTCCAAAATTAGAAACACTCCCATTGCAAAGAGATAGTTTTACTAAAAACTATGGTAAGTCCTCGTTGCCTAAAATCAAAAACCTTAAACCGCTAAGGAGGAATCCAAGTATTGGTGACCAGAAATCAAACTCGAATAGTTGAAACCAAGTTCAAGATCTAACAGTCTGAATCGTTACCAAGTCCAACGGCAATAACTGGACGCGGATTCAAATTCAGGTAATGATTACCGCACTGGGAATAAATAGATAATCCTAGGGTTCTTCCTCTCATATTGCTTAGTGAGTTTTGAGTTGATTAGCCGCAAGCTAGCGAGCGTGGGAAGCTAGGAGTTGTGCGTGAGAGCATTCGTAGCCAAGGTTGCTACCGTATGCGGGTTAGGATTTGAGTGCAAATTTGTTTGTAGGTCTTGGGGAAAAGCAAGGGTTCGGATCCAGTCAAGGGTTGCAGGGATGACGTTTAAGAAGGCGACTAGCAGTAGGGCGGCAACTCAGGCGACCGTGAATCTCCGGACTGTGGTCCCGGTAATTCCTGAATCCGAGCGCAACTAGAAGGCGCTGAACGCGGACCTGAAGAGGATGGGTTGTATCGGATTGCGGGAGCGTCCGTGGGGTTTTAGGGACGACGTTATGGTCCGGGATTTGATCAAGGGAGCCTCCAACGAATTTGAGGGCACCATCCGAGGGAGGCCGGAGAAGTGGACCACAACAATCCGGAGCGCCATGTACAGATTCTTAATGCAAGGAGAAGGTATGTGCTCTTGTAGGGAGTTGTTTATAGATGGGAAGTTTATCCTCAAGGCATGCCCGAAGGATGGGCTGACCGTGGCAGACTGTGAGGATCCGGGAGTATGTAGTGATGGAATTTCTGCTCCCGATCATGTATCCAGATCAGCCCACTAAAATGACAACCACATTAGCCAACACCATATGGGGAGCGTACACATGTGAGAGACCGGTAGCATGGGGAGATATAGTAGAGGAATTAGTGGGGAAGTTTCTAAATGGATTGGGGAAGGTGCAGCCTATCCCAATCTCCCCATTCTTGTATCACCTCTAGCAACATGAGGACCTGCTGCACGACAACGAGAAGACTGCCTACGAGACGGCCAAGGTGTTGGTAAGCCACGACTGGGAGGATGCAAAATCGGATGCGGAACTTGAACAACAACCGGATTTGGATTCCTTCAAAGACGAAGTCCAATTGGCACCAGCCAGGGCAAGGAAGAAGAAGAAGCAGACTGAGAGGTGCAATACCACACCTCCGATCCGGAGGAAGACGATCAGCAAGGAACGGGAGGACGATAACCCTTACGACATCATCGTGGAAGGGTATGAGAAGGCCAAGGACAACTACGAGCGGATCAAAGTGATCCTGGCTTAGGCTTGCCGGATTGCAGGAGATGTGGGACCAGATGAGCTATGCAGGCATCTAGAGAGGAATCTATAATCTTAGAACGTGCAGGAGTTGGAGGCTCGTCTCGTTTCCTTGGCGAACCGGAAGCAGAAGATGAAGATGGCCATGGACAAGTAGGATGAAGAGGTGGTTGTGGCAATGCGGAGGGCTAATGATTCCGCGATTGTTCTCATCCGTGTTAGGGAGTTAGTGCAATACCCGGGCGACGTGATGCTGAAGGCGAGGTTGTTTGACAAGGGATTCGACGAAGCCCGGAAACTCTCCGGTCCAGTAGCGAAGAAGCTCGTTGGGGTGCTGGTAGAGTACCACGCAAAGATGGAGATGGTGTTGGAGGAGTGCCGGAAGATCCACGTATGGATCTTCTACGACATTGGAAAAGGTAACGGAAGGTCTCTTCCGAATCGGAGCCGATAGACGCGCTTTCGGGAGTGCTTACGGTTTGAGAACCCGAAGCCGGATTCTGAACTCCTAGCTCGGAACCCAAGAAGCAGAAGGACAAACTTCCACCGGTATCTTAGTTGAAGGTGGAAGTTCAGAAGGGGAAGACGAGTAAGGTAGAGGACGATACTATTGATTCTCAGGTTTCCAAGAGGCGGACCATCTCTGTTTCCGAGAGGGCAACCCCTATGCGGCAATCTTGGTGAGCTTCACAAATTGTCACCAGGGACATGGTCGAGAAGACGCCCACAAGCAAGGAGATAAGGACGACAAGGAAGAAGCAACATCACCTCAAGTCAGAACTTTGATGGTGAAGCTTTCGAACTCGTCGAAGGAGATCATGATCACAAAGGACAAGATCAAGATCACAAAGACAAGCACTAGGGCCAAGCCCTATTTTGTGCTGAAGGAACTAGGTGTAGAAATTAGAAGTCTAGAGGTAGGGTCAAACGATCACAGTGGTGACCCGGTAATTTGGATTTTTTTACCTAAAATCGGAACTTGTTTCGGAAAAGGTGGATCTGATCCGCAACTTTTGGATCTGGTCAATGGTAGTTAGAAGTGACAGGACAATTGTGAGGGACGGTTTTGTCCGATGGGTAGGTGGTCATCGTGGAAATGAGGTGTCCACGAGGCTCATTGTGGGATTTCCGGATTTTGTGGTTGATACCAAAGGAAGAGTATTTAGTTGTTGTTGCGAGCTTGTTAGGGTCTCGCTAGTTGATCTAATCGTAAGAGCATTGGGAGATTGCGGACCCAAGACACTTGGGTCTTGATGTGTAGGTCAGACGCCTTGCATGACTACCGCTACATTCAGAATCCGGTTCCCGTGACCTTGGCATTAGGAAGAGGGTTCGCAAGCACCCAATTGCGGGGCACCATTCCCTTTGTGTTGTATGAGATGCGATGCCCACGTTTATGTTAAGTTTGTGTCTTTAATCTTGACACCTTTCTATCTCTTTTCATGTGAGCTCCAAAGTAGTCCTACCATGGACGTACCCCATTTGGGAAAAGTTGAGTAACCTCTGGAAGCGTGGATCGCAATGTAAGGAGAGGTGAAGGATCCAAGCTTCCTTGGGATTCCGCAAGAGAGTTGAAAATCGTTAATGGTCATAACCGGATCCGGATTCTCTAGGAATCTTGTTGTTCTAGTAAGCAAAGGGTTGAAATATCTCTTGCGTGATCGGCTATCCGGCAGCGTCTTTGCAGTTGTGAAGAGGTACACAACACCCTGGTGCGTGTGTTTGTTATGTGTAGGAGTTGTTAGGGTTGATAGTAGAGTCTTTTGCCACTCTAATCTACAAGGAGAAAGTTTTGTACACTGTTCGTCTCGAAATAGGACGCGTTCTCTAATAGCGAACGTCATGAGGGAAAATCAAAGGTGATTATTGTTACGTGTGGTTTGATATTCCCAGATCCGGATTCATAATCGGAAACACGAAGTGAGGAGAGGCAATTCGGATAACCGGAATGGTGAGGTGACGGAATTGGGCTTGATTGAATAAGAAGAATAAGAGGAAGTAAAGGAAGGAGTCATAACCGGATTGTCCTTGCCTAGCTAGCTTCACATGTATCCTCGGAATGACACAAGAGTCACCACTAAGGGTGTTTTGGGCACTTAAAATACTCAAGGGGATGCACTTGCAACAATCGTGTTTCGACACCACACAGAGAACGCTCTTGACCCCAAAGTGTGCGCGCCCAATCACACAAAGTACGCCCCCGGCCCCAAGCGGGCGCGCTCGGCCATATAGAGTACGTGCACGACTTCACAACTTGAGCGCTCACTATAAGAAAACAAGGGTTTCTGGGACATCAAAATGAACGGGCATTTTATTGATATCAGGGTTGTTCGGTCGTCCGTCCGTCCGGTAGAGGTTGTTGTCCGTCCGATAAGGGTCAACCCTAGTATGACCATGACTCGAGAAAAATCAATTTATCCACTGCCATGAAGGCGACTACGTGGCTGACACGTCGTCAACAGGGTCGCCCGCGTGCAGACAGGGGGGCGGGCGCGTGAAGGGGTCGGGCGCGTACGGAGATGGGTCGGGCGCATATTGTTGGGGCCGGGCGCGTGCGGATATGGGCCGGGCGCATACAGGGGAGGACCGGACACGTACCGTGTTGAGTCGGGCGCATACAGGGGTGGACCGGGCGCGTACTGTAAGGGGCTGGGCGCATGCAGGGAGGACCGCGCGCGTACCGCAAGTGGCCGAGCGCGCGCGGTGAAGGGCCGGGCGCATACTCGGAGGGGCTGGCGCGTCCGGCCAAGGTCGCGCGCGTTCGTAGAGGGGCTGCGCGCGTTCGTGGGGGAGGACTGGGCGCGTTCGTGGAGGGGGCTGGGCCTGGCGCGTGGTCTTTGGGGTCGCACGCGTACGGGTATTGAATTTAGGGGTCGCGCGCTCTCTCTCACTTCTTAACATGCATGAGTTTCATGTCGCAATGTGTATGAAAAATGTTAATCTTATATTTATCACGAGATGGGCAAAAAGCACCGTTACATCACAATTCTAGTACGTATTGCAAAATGATCAACAATTGAAACCTTCACTATCAATACGCTAAGTCAAAATATCTATATCTCATAGCGGAAGCAAGCGTCCGGAACTTCAAAGTTGAATGGTTTAGCCATTAGCTCGTCAACCACTTTGCAGAGTGTTGGACGTTTGAGGAGATCTCGCTCCAGTAA
Source organism: Bryoerythrophyllum caledonicum (assembly GCA_963971425.1). Classification (NCBI taxonomy): domain Eukaryota; kingdom Viridiplantae; phylum Streptophyta; class Bryopsida; order Pottiales; family Pottiaceae; genus Bryoerythrophyllum; species Bryoerythrophyllum caledonicum. Next base: position 50,277,545 of record OZ020514.1, on the reverse strand, counting down.
TTTCTCGATCTTCACTTGAAAAGCTGCGTACTTGACGGTTGATTTGAAGAATGTTGAGTCAGATTCTTTCTTCCAAATCGCTCTAGCCATCCACCCAACGGAGTACGAATCGGCGAGCTGGGTGTATTGGTGACGCCGGTGCATCACATCCAATGTCGTTTCCGAATCTTGTCGGCCGAATTTGTAAAACAACTCTACAGCTACTCAATGTCGTCTACGGCGTTGATTGTCCAGCTCCGTGTCTGTCCAAAATCCATATTTTGATGGCTCTTCGTGTGATACTCGGCTCGCAATTCCCCAATCACAAACGCCAATGAAGACGGACCTTGGTTTCTCTGGAGGAAAGTGGAGAAGCACGTTTGTGGGAGCGATGTCATTGTGAATGACATTTGCCTTGTGGACTTGGGCCATGGTGCACATCAAAGCCCACGCAAGTCTTGCTCTATTCTTCCGAAAGGCTAAGATTTGTGTTGTATCCTCTGCCGAAATATATGGAGCTGAAAGGATTGAGTTGCTCGAAGCCGCCGGATTTGCCTTTGAATCGACGGTTTTAAAATGGGCCCAGCTACCACCATTCCACCACAATGTGTACGCCTCCATATTCTTTGTATTCACCGTCCAAAACTTTATAACTCTTGGGTGTACAACATGACATATCATGGCCTTGTGAGACCGTTGTCTAAATTTCTCCTTCGGATGAGACGTCGTTGGCATTTTCCCGGCAAACTCCATGTATGCCGAAATGGCTCGCACACCCACGATGCGGACCTTCCGAACCTTTCCGTATCCACCAACGGCGTCATATCTGGAAAGTCCATAAACTCCGATATCTTCTGGAAGAAATTGCACGCTATGCAACATATGCGCCTCCATGGCTGACTTCATCGCTTGTTCGTTCCAAGGCATACCTCTCATACGAGAGCTTGAAAATCTGCCGATGGTGGTCTTCACACCTTCGAGGAACTTGCGGAGTTCCAAGTCTCGTGGCTGATGCTGGCCCTCGCGAGGTTTTTTGACCTCACAATCAAATACATGCGATGCATTACTCGTACATTGCGTGATTACTCTCTCCATGAATGAGGCATAGTGATACATGCCATATGCATCCTTGAATGATTAAAAACTCTCCAGAGCGCGCTCGAATTTCGACTGGAGGTCGGCCTGTAAGCACATGATTCCTGGCTCTTCCTTCTCCAAATAAACTTGATGGAATTGCACCACGTCAGTTTCACACCATCGACGGTAGTATTGTATTGCCACACCTCGAAGAAATGCGGTATACTCCTTTGGTGGATAACCGGCATCCTTCTCATGCGCAGACATTTTTTGCTTCGCCCTCTTCGACGGTGCCTTCGGTGCATCGGAAGGATTGCGGCTCGACTCCGCAACGCTAGTAGGTGGAAGCTCCGATGCATCTGGAGCATCTAAATCAACATACGCGGGCCACTTTCCAGTATTACGATCAGTGGCCATTGCAATTATCACAACCCTACACAAACTATAATTTTATTAAAAAAATCAAAACCTCCCCCGGACCCAATGTGTGGTAGCCCCCCTCTTAGTTCCTAGCAAAGTACGAATAGTACTAGGACAAGGAGCCACTTGAGAAGAGCCTATGTAATTGATATTAGAATCTATTCCATTTATAGTGAAATGGAAAACCCTGGCCTCGCATGTGCGTCTGCATGCGCCTGACCAAGACACCACGCGCCCGGCCCTCCAGAGAACGCGCCCGGCCCTCCAGAGAACGCGCCCGGCCCACCAGCGTACGCGCCCGACCCGTAACCGAATAGAGCCTGTTCCCCACGAATAGAGCCTGTTCCCGCACGAATAGAGTCTGTTCCCGCACGGATAGAGCCCGTTCCCGCACACGCCCAGTCTGTTCCCGTTCACGCCCGGCCTGTTCCGGCACGCGCCTGGCCTGTTCCCGCACGCGCCCGGCCCCAATGTCTACGCGCCCGACAGTGGATCCTACGCGCGAGACCCGAGCGTACGCGCCCGGTCCCCATACGGCATGCGCGCGTTCCCCATGCCGCGTGCGCGCCCGGCCTACTAGTGTAAATGGTCGCGTGCGCCGAGCCCATCTCACAAACTCCAATTGGAAATCATGGCCTTCAATTATCTTTTTAAGGTGGCTGATTGCGTGATTTTCGATTGGGGCTCTAGATTTGCACACATCCATGCGATGTATTGCATCACCGCATCGATCACCATTCTAATTAATTAACATTGCTACCTTGGATTATTTTGAAATCCAAGGTGGTAATTTTTGTTAGTTTTTTTTTCCAATAGAGCTTAGCATAGTTAACGAACATTTTGGTAGATTTTTTTTACAGTGTTCGGCTATGGAGAGTGAGAGTGAGCCGGATGCCCAACAACAGCCACCAATGTCCACCGCGCAGAGGAAGAGGGAGAAAGACAGAGATAGGGCGAGGCACGGGAAGCTCCAGAAGAAGCGGATGCACGTGTTCAACAATCCAGCGAAGATTACATTCGTGGGCTTGCAAGATGAGCCATTGCCGTGGTCGTCTGTCACTTGCGAGGATTACATCGAGTGGTGCCATTTGTCGAAGATGTTTCCTCCACATCGCCATTTAATAAATCGTCGCGCAAACAAGGCGAATTTGAAGTATTGCATCAATGAGGCGTTTCGAGCTTGTGCCCTCCAAGTTCACCAATACTTATACGAGCTCGAATTCATGCCCCGCAATGATTGTCCCCTCTATCTCGCTCGCATGGTATATGCGGAGGTCGTTCTCAATAAGCGAGTGGATTGGAGGACTGTGCGGAAAACTCCCAAAATGCCGAGGGTGTGGATGCATGCTGATGTGCCTAGGGAGCAACATCCAGTGTTTCCTTTTACGGCACTAGGGCCACAGAAAACGGATGGCCCAGAAGAAGTAGCTCCAGTAGAGTCAGATTCATCACCGGATTCGGACTCAGATGGACGTGTAGGTCGGCGTTCAT